>PVKA01006556.1:0-82822 GCA_004027165.1 Ctenomys sociabilis | reverse complement strand
TTTTTTTTTTTTTTTTTTTTTTGTCTTTTTGAGCAATTTTTTTCTTAAAGTAAACTTCAAACAACAATTGATCAGAAAAGTAAAACAAGGTCACTGCATATTAGTTAAGGGAACAATTCAACAGGTGGAGATAACAATTATAAATAGATATGCACTGAATATCAGAGCATCTAAAATAAACACTGCTCAACTTAAAAGATTAGATAAACCAACACAATCATAGGGGATGACATCCATACCCAATTTTCATAAATAAGTCAACTAAACAAAAAGCTAACAAAATAAATATCAGAGCTAAACATATCTTCAAACAAATAGACTGAATACATAAAACTAGAAAGTATTTTATCTACTACAATAAAGTACACATACTTCCTAGCAGTGCATGAATATTTTTTCCCAGACAGAACACATCCTACTCCATAAAGTATGCTTAAAAAAATACAAAAGAGTCAAATCCATCCCATGTATATTACTTGATCACAGCATATTAAAATTAGAAATCAATCATAAAAGAACCACAAAAATTGTACAAATGCTTAGATATTAAATAGCACACTTATGCATACTCAATATGGCACAGAAGAAATTAAACAACTCCTAGAATCCAGTGACAATGACGATATATCAAAACCTGTGGAACACAATGGCAGCAGTCCCAAAAGGGAGATTTCTTGCTGAGAATGCTTATTAGAAGAATCAAGAGAGCTCAAATAAACAACCTATTTATTCACCTCAAAAAACTAGAAGAACAGGGCCAGCGAGATAGCTCAGCGGACTAAGCACAGGGACCAGAGTCAAGTCTCTGGCACCGCATGCTGCACTGGTTCTGCCCCAGCACACTGAGCCAGCCACTAAGTCTGGGCCTGGCACCACATGCTTGCAATTCCACCTCTGAGGAGGCTGAAAAACAGGAGGATCACTATGAGTCCAAGCTGTGTAGGGACACCCTGCACCAACCAAATACATTAAAAAAAAAAAAAAAAAAAAAAACTGGAAGAACAAAAATAGTCCAAACCTCATACAAGGAGAAAAATCATGATGATCAAAGTGGAAATTAATGAAATTTAAACTAAAAAAATCAATTAATCAAAGGGCTTGTTTTTCTTAACAAAGTAAACAAACCCTTAGGCAATCTTACAAAAAAAAAGACATCAATGCAATAAGAAATGAAAAAAGACAAAATCACAATAGATATCACCAAAATCCAGAAAATTAGTAATTACTATGAAATATACTACTTCAACAAGTTGGACAATCTTGAAGAAATAGACAGATTTCTAAATATCTGTGATTTAACAAAATTGAGCCAAAAATACATAAAATAATTCAGTAACAATGAAATTGCAGCAGTAGTAAAAACACAAACTTGCTAATAAAGAAAAGCCTAGAACCTGATGGCTTCACCATTGAATTCTACAAGAACTTCATGGAGGATATAATTCTAATAGTCCTCAAATTTTTCAATTGAATTAAAAGGGAATGACACTTTAAAAGTCATTCATGGGTGCTAGCATTACTCAGATTCCAGAAACAGATTAAGTTCCCAAATAGAAAAGAAAGCTGACCACAAGTTGCATTCTTTAATGAACACAAACTCAAAAATCCTCAGCAAGATACTGGCAAATAAAATGCAAACTCATCAAAAAGATCACACATGATCAAGCATATAAAATGGTTCATAATATATATGTAGTTCAACATAAACAAATCAATAAATGTAATACATTACCTTTATAGAAGCAAGGACAAGATCACATGATTATATCAATGATGCAGAAAAAGACTTCGATTAAATCCAACATTTATCATAATAAAACCCCTAAAGAAAATAGGTATAGAAGGGCAGTAACTTAACCTGGTAAAAGTTATTTATGAAACCTATTATCAGCATCTTGCTGAAAACTTTCCCTCTAAAGTTAGGAACAGGCTGGGGAGATAGCCCAGCAGCAGAAGTGCCTACCTGGCAAGCACAATGTCCAGAGTTCGATCCCCAGTACCACAAAGAAAAAAAAAAAGGTTCTGTAAAGTTAGGAACAAAGGAAAATGAGACAGAGAGAAACAAGATAAGATATCCACTATCACCACTCCTAATCAATACATACTTGAAACATTAGCTAGAGCAATCAAGCAAAAGAAAGAAATAGAAGGCATACACGTAGAAGGGGAAAACCTCAAAATATTTTTTGCAGATGACATGATCCATTACTTAAAAGGCCCAAAAATTCCGAAAGACTCAGAATACATAGCAGCTAACTCTGGGAAGTACCCTGCATGTTCCTCAATAGATGAAGGGATAAAGCAAATGATATACACACACATTGGAGTGCTACTATGTGATAAAGGATAAATTTGAGTGTTCTGTAAGAAGAAGGATGCACCCTTCAATTCATAACGTTAAAGTGAAATAAATCAGACTTAAATACCACATGGGTTATCTTGTATAACACAACTAACTAAAGAGCAATATGATAGGTAAATGAGATGAAGACCAAGGGATGGAGGGAGGGAGAAGGGGGAGGAGAAGGAAATATGAAAAGAATTATGATGTTTCCCATACATGCACCAGCCTCTCACAATGGATGTATTCATTATGTGCTACAAACATGTACAAATAGACAATAGAAATATGCCACACAGATCCATTTTATTATCCTATTTCATCACCTGTGAGAAGACATTTAGTAATTTGCAATATTATACATTGAAATGTTTACATTGAAACGTTTTTGATATTTAAAAAAAGAAAAAAGAATACCAGGCCAGGCTCAGCAGTGCCACACCTGCTTGGCATGTTTGAGTACCAAAATTAATTAATTTTAATTAATTTTAAAAAGATTTTAAAGATTAATTTAAGTACATTGAACATATAACGATGCTAGCTGGCTGTTCTTAACATCTCTAGACAGACTAGTAAAGGAAAATAATGAGCTACAGACAGACATACACAAACAAGCTAAAGTCTTTAAGTGTAAAAAAGTAATAAAGGAAAATAGCTCAAACATTCAACTTTCTAGCTCCGGGAATGCAGGCAGAATCTAACAGTTTCTACGATGTCCGGATGGACAATCTTCTCTTCTACAGCTGTGGAGCCGAAGCTTCGGACACTCAAGCACAAGCCCCCAAAATTCAACTGGCTAAATTACAGCATACATCTAATACTTAGCCTTGGAGGGTGTCAGAGGCGGGGTACTGAGAAGAAAGGAACAGGATCACCTAAATTGGGATGGAGACATTTGGGAGGAACCTGCTGGGCTAGGGATGTTGAGCTCCTCTTATCTTGGTGACATTATTTTGTCTGAGGAAGAGATTTCTCCGCCCCTACTGTCACAGGACTCCCCAAGGTCATCCCAGCCCTGAGTGAGCTACCCCTGCGTTGCCCAGGCACCACTCTCTGCTCTGCCCTGGCCTCTGGACTCTCTTACTCATGTGGCCGCACATCCCCTGCACTCCAGCCCAGCCAGAAGGATTGCTTCACT
Organism: Ctenomys sociabilis; assembly: GCA_004027165.1. Taxonomy (NCBI): domain Eukaryota; kingdom Metazoa; phylum Chordata; class Mammalia; order Rodentia; family Ctenomyidae; genus Ctenomys; species Ctenomys sociabilis. The sequence goes on along the minus strand of PVKA01006556.1, from coordinate 79,343 downwards.
TGTCCTGTTTACAATCCCACAGCGGCTCCATTGCACAGAGGGTCAAGTCCAGACTCCAAAGGCGAACAGCACTGCCCTCCAGGTCATGACACACTTTTTCACCTTTTATACTAACTGCCTCCAGGCCATGCCCTTGAATTTGCTGTAGTGGCTCAAGTCTGGCCCTTGCCCAGAGCATCTGTCTGCATGGGACGCGTTCCCCTCCTCCTGCCTCTTCTATCTGTCCTCCTCTCGTGGCCCTCCATGCCAATTCTCCTCAGGAGCTTCCCAGCACTCAAGAGTCCCTCATACCTGACCCCACCCCCACTGATTTAACACTAACCCTCATGAAGTGAACTTGGCGCTGTATTTTATCTTGCAATCTTGTTGGGTGGGCGCATGTCCCAGAGCATTGCAAATGCATGTTTATGTCTTTATCTCCCACAAGGTTCCAAATTGCCTGAAAAAAAATTCTCCTATCAGTATTGCCTCCCATTCTGATAAGTAAATAAGTACGTGAGCTACATGGCTGGGCAGAGGCATAATTGCTGTTTTTCATTTGAAACCTTATGGGACTGAACTACAGGCCTAAACCTGAGATGATTCAGAGTTTGCTGAAGACCACTAAACCTCCATGCTAGAAGTTACTCCTGGATCAGGTCCTCAGGCTATGAGAAGTACTTAATGGGAGAAACCATAGGCCTAAGGGAGTGACTGTGAGTGTACCTGGAAAGGATTATTGAATGCTTTAAGCCTGCAGGAAACAAGAGTCCTTCACCAAGCTGAAAGTCTGCTCCCACTACAGAGGGCAGAGGGCAGAGGGTGAGAGGGTGGCAGAGGCCAGAGGGTTACTGGGAATGATGAGGTCTTACTCTTTTTACATGCGAATAGTTTTCCAATAGGAAGCTTAAGTCTTGTGCTTTTCAGGCCCAGTATGCAAGGGTAGGTAACAAATATGAAAGAAGTTGACGAGGTGAAAGAAAGACAAGAGCACGCTTTGAAGAGGAAGCCCCTACTGCTTCAGGGTAATCATGACCACTCCACAATGCAGGCCCAATGTCCACCCTCTCTGGGTGGGACAGGAATCAAGATGATGATGCTTTGTCTCCTGAGATTCTTCTCTCTCTCAGTACTAAGGATTGAACCAGGAAGCTTTGCACTACATCTTCAACCTCATCCCCAGCCTTTTCTTGGTACAGGAGACAAGACCCAGGGCATCACACTATACTCCATCTCCAGCATTTTATTAAAAATAAAATTTCACTGAGTTTCCCAGGCTGGCCTCAAATTTGAAGTGTCCCTGCCTCTGCCTCCCAAATAGCAGAGATTACCAGCATGCCTGGCCTTTCATGATTTATTTTTTAATGTATTTGGTTGTTACTGGGTCTCACTATGCAGCTCAGACTCATAGTGATCCTCCTGTTTTCAGCCTCCTTAGCGCTGGGATTACAGGCATGCACCACCACACCCAGTCTCTGTGGCTGGCTCAGCCCACCCTGGGGCTGGCACTGCATGTGTTACTGGGGAATGGAACTGCAGTCCCTGCACTTGTCTAAGCTTGCCTAAGCAGACTATCTCACTGACCCCGTGATTTTTTTTTACAACATTAACTTAATTAATATCAGATGGCCCAACACAGCACAGCCATGAGTTCCTCCCTCCAGAGCACCAACACTTGTCTCCAGGCTGATTTCCCCTCACTCTGGAAACCTGAATAAGGGCTGATTCAACTTCCTGAAGTCTCTAGGAGAGAACTGAGAGCTAAAACGTCCTGGAGATCTAGGAAAGTGTTTGCCTACTTTGCTCTGAGAGAAAATCTCACCAATAACCATCAGGCTTCAATGCAGAGCATTTTCTATAGCTATCAATACTGTCTTCTATATGTTTTAGCCAACATTTGCTGAATATCCATTCAGCAAGGATTGGTGGTTGGTAGACAGTGGAAGGCTGAAGAACACAGGGCACTCAGGGCTGGAATCTAGCGGTACCTTTGCAGTGCACCTGTGCTTTACACATTCACATACTTTCATCCTCCTCAGCTGCAGTCTGTCACCATCCAGTGTCCCAGGCACTACGAGAAGCTCATGGTGAGGGCATTGGCTGCCCCCAGGGGCTCTTCCCTAGGTGTCCTCCATTGTCCACTTGCAAAACCTGCAGATTCTACAGGATAAGACACTGGTGGCTCAATCTTTCATCATCTGTTGTAAGAAAAAGGTGCTTAATTTTTGTTGTTGTTGTTTTCATTTTTCTCTCTTCTTAATTTTTTCTTTTTTTTTCTTTTTTTTTTTTTTTTTTTGCAGAACCAGGGATTGAACTCAGACCCTTGTGCTTGCCAGGGAAGCGCTTATTCTACTGAGCCATCTCCCTGACCCTTTTTTTCTTCTTTTTCCAATTTTGTGTGCATATATCTGGTAATCTGAACAACTAACTAGAAGACAATACTATATAACACAATAAACATTGTCAAATTTATTATATTTAGTGAAGTTCTGTGTTATTTCCAATTTTTTAACTTATATTACTAGCCTGTTTTCTTTTTTTTTTTTTTTTTTTTTTTTTTTGGTCTTTTTAAGGCAGGGTCTCACTATGCAGTTCAGGCTGGCCTTAAGCTCATTTTGTAGCTCAGGCTGGTCTTGAACTCACAACAATCCTCCTGCCTCAGCCTCCCAAGTGCTGGGATTACAGGCCTGCGTCACCACGCCCGGCTTGCCTGTATTCTTTTAAAAATAAAAAAAAGTTAGGAAGGAAAAGGCAAATGATATATAGGCTCCCTCTGACAAAGATGCCCACATTTCTCATCTCTCTTCTTGATTTATCTTGCCCTTTCCTTCAGACTTCAGCTCAAATGTCATCTCCCCCTTCTATGCTTCCCCTTCTGAGGCACTGTGAGGGCTCTGTGCCTCTTCACTTCAGGTACTTCAACCATCTGTCTACTGTCCGCCTCCTGGACTAGGCTGCAAGCTGCAAGAGGGCAATAGAAAGAATTTTCTGGCCAACTACCCAAGTTGGCATAGATGGAGTGAGGCCCTGCACCCAGTGCCAAAGGAGGGCCTTCATCCCTGCCAAGTCACCTGTCCCTCCAGCATTGGCTCAGGGTGAGCACCTGAGCTCAAATGGCCCAACCAGAGTGTGGCTGGGAACTCCAGCTGGAAGGACTGAGATAGAGTTTTCTTTCAGCTGGCAGCATATATGAAGAGAAGTGGATGAGAGCTGCAGCTGCTATGTCATCACCACCACGCAGAATGGGGAAGGAAAAGTTCCAGAGTCGGCTACATGGGCCCTCCATACCAAACCAAAGATCCTCCTGCCCTTTGGCCAGTTTGGATCATTTTCCTATCTTCTGTAACCAACAAAACCCTATACAAAAACTTCTTTTATTGACCTCTCTATCCACATGAATTTTTCTCATGAAAGACAATACCTCGGGCCAGGGAGATGGCTTAGTGGAGTAAGTGCTTCCCTGGCAAGTGCAAGGGCCTGAGTTCAATCCCCGGTTCCACAAAAAAAAAAAAAAAAAAGACAATACCTGTCTATTGAATAATGAACTGCTGGGAGAACTGGGAATGACTTCATGGAGGATAAGTAGCTGCAGCCTTAATTTGAATATTTAGTTCCTTACCAAAGAGGGAACATTGCCTTAGATTTACATGGATCTAAAATATAGGAGTAGCTTCCCTAACTTATTCCATACCAGAAAGATTGCTGCCTGTGGTTATCAAACTGCTGGAGATTTCTGCTTCTCCCTTAGCCTTTCAACCTCAAACACTGGGTTTAAGCTGGGGAAAGAAGACAGGAATGATTCAACCTTAAGCTGCTTTCTGCTCCCCTGGATAAGAGGATCTCCCCCTTCCACAGAATCCAAAGTTCTCACATATCTTATGCTTCAGGTTTTGTTGCTCAAACATTTAAGATGCCTTCAGCTTCTTACCTTCCTAGATGGAAGCCACAGTTTTATTTTTCTCCTGGGGATGATGGTGCTGAGCTAGAATCATCCTAGGCAACTCTTCAGGTTGTCATATGACATCTCTCCAAGTATAATCAGACTGTGTGGTTCATGGCCTAGCTATTACATTAAATGCATGTGTGGCCCAAGGGTTCTACTGCTTAAAAACAATAAGACATAAACAAATTTGACAGAACTGGGAAAGAAAATTCCACAAGTCAGCTCTCTATATTCTGGGCAGAGAATTCTTTTTCCTAGCTCACAAAAAAAGCATACTTGCCCAGATTCTTCATTTTCTCAAAATATGTTTGTTATTCTCAGAGCTTCCAGAATATATATCATCTACCTCCTGGTTTTGCTTTTAAATGGACAATTTGGCATAACTTTGCCTATATTTTCAGTATTTTGGTGGTGGGGAGAAGTTTGTGAACACAAGCAATAAATTACCTTTCTCATTCAGTAATTCCACTAGTATTATCTTTTTGGTATATAATCATTTGATGAGCAACACAGGAGGGGCCGCGGAGATATCTCAGTGGACTAAGTGCCTGCTTAGGCCAGCACGGGGACAGGGGTTCGATGTCATGCCAGCCCTGTGCGTGTGCTTAGCCACTTAGTGAGGGTGTGGTAACACATGCCTGTAATCCCAGTGCTAGGGAGGCTGAAAACAGTAGGATCACTGTGAGTCTGAGCCTCATAGTGAGACCTAGTACCAAATACATAAAATTAAAAAAAAAAAAAAAAAAAAAACAGGAAGCTTAGATTCTCCAAATACCCTCTCATAAATTACTTATTAATCTGAGGTGGGGGGGTGGGCTCCAGTCAGTACAATAGAGACATAAGACCTCATCTGTAGTGTTTTTGTCAGAAATGCAGAACTGGAAGTGATTACCAAGAAGCAAATGCAGAGGCACCCCATGAGAGATCCTCTACAGCACAAATGGCTGCAATCTTCACAAACGGCCGCTGGCGTGAACATGAAGAGGCAAGAGTAGTAGCTGAATGCAGATGAAGACATAACCACCAAGTGCTGGGACTGTGGTGTGGATACCAGCAAAGAAGAAAGAAAACAGCTGCAAAAAGCTATTTGGGGGTTGGGGATATAACTCAGTAGCACAGTACCAGCCTGGGAAGTGTGAGGTTGAGTTTAATTCCCAGTATCAAAAAAAAAGCTATTTTCCTGTTCTATCACCAGGAAGGATGGATGGAAGGAATGTCAGTTTTACCCAAGTAAAGTGCACACATGAACACTATATTTCTATGAACACACAGTTCTAGATAAACATAACCCAGTGCACCAACCCCAAACCCAATCTTCTTTCTCCACATCTTCTTAGGCAACACGTACCGGACAACAACAGAGCAGGGTAAGCAAATTCATTATTGGTCTATATTCCTATGAACTTACTTATTCGCTTGAACAAACATTTTAACTTTCCTTAAACTTACTGCAAGTTACTTATTTGTTTAAGAATTCAAAGTACAAATGCCATTCTTCCCCAAGTGGTTCCAAGGCCGTCAACAATCCTGTGCTCTAATGAGCAAGCAGGACTGGTAACCTAAAGAATCTTTGTGTATGCATAGTTTTCCTAACATAGCCACCACCTCCTTAGAAAATCCAATTTACATTTCTAGGGTTTAAAATATGCAAGCTCTTGTTTCTGTCATATCAAAATATTTTATTCGTTAGCTTTTAAAAAATTCAATAAACCTTTGCTCATTGCTAGCTTTTCTTTCTGAATATCTCTTTGATCAAGATTACTCATTCACTGTGGAATAATCCAGAGGTAATTAGAACTTGTTACCTGCTTTAGCCCAAAAGGAGCCAATTTATCACAGGCTGTCAGGGATTCCAATTTTTAAATTACCAAGAGCCCAATTATGGACAGAGAGGGAAGGAGCCATCTTTCCAATTAAAGTGATTGATTTCTTAGAAAACTCTGCATTTCCCATTTTAATTATGTTCATTCAAATCAAATGTGAGAAGATATGTCCTCATTGTTTTCCTTTCGAAGACCAGAACACAACAAATACTCATTAGTGTGATACAAGGCGATACCTGGTAATGCCTTTGGCAGAGCTGGACATCCAATCCATCAATGGATCTTGTCTATTTTTAGGATCTTGGTGGTTCCATTGGCCATAAAAGGGGGCAGAGTAACTATTTGTTACTTCACAAAGTTCACCCCAAAATCATGCCAGGCTTTCCAGTGTCAACTACTAGGTGTGCTGAAATGGTAGTAAGTATCTCAATGAAGATACAACACGAGAATGAGGAACTAGGGACATAACCCGATTTTGATTGTCTAAAGAACAGAAACACTAAAGCAAGCACCTGACTTAAGAACACTCAAGTTGCAAACTTTCACAGGTTTATGGTATGAGGCACAGGTGGACTGTAGAAGACTCCCTGCAGCAGACTACAAACAAGTCCAATTTAGGAATATGCTCCTGGAAGGAAATGCGTTCAGAAATCAGGGACTTGCTGTGTTGAACACAAATGGGTTCATGGAGGCAAACATATAGAATGTGCCAGTGAATTTTTTTCTTACTAGGATGGCACTGGAATGATTGTGGGCCAGGATATGGCTCAGTGGCATAAGTGCCTGCCCTGGCAAGTACAAGGTCCCAAGTACATATTGTCAAGGATTTTGAAAGAGGAAAAACAAAACTTTAGATTCAGTTGGGAAAGAAGTACACTTTAGAGGATCTCCTTGGCTCTTCACCTCCAGCTACAGGCCCCTGCACCCCGGCCTCCCTCCAAGCAACCCTATGCTTTCATCAAACTGGCATTGGTTCATCCCTGGAGACACATGAAGGACACACATTAATTTTCTCTAAATCTGAGCTCCAGCTCTTTCCTGTGGCAGGACGTATAGTCCCTTATGCCTGCAGCCAGCCTATTTCCCAAAAGCTTTCAGATTTAGCATTCTAAGAAACCACTAAGATTTTTAATGTCTTTATTCAACCATGGAATATTGGCCCATTTTAGTAGAAAATAAAACTATGTATACTAAACATCTTAAAATTGAATATCCATGCAGTCAAGGTCATATCTCTGCCTTTACTGTTCCATGTTCAGTGTGCATCCTCTGAACGACCCACATTAGGTGTATACTGTGTGGAGCACTTCCTCAGCACAGCTGGTGAGGAGCCAGGGGTGAGGGCCACAGTTCTCCCACAAACCTCTCTCTCTGCAAGGGGAAGATAGTATGGAGATGCTCTGATGGACTGAAAGCATCACTGAGAACTGATGAAGAAAAACCCCAACACTGTTAAACAGGAGCACGAGCAAGGCTGGGAGGCTGACTGGTTTCACCGAGTGGAGAAGTCTCCAGGCTTGAAACAGTGTCCCAGTGTGGCCAGACACCAGCCACCTCTGAGGACATCAGCACAGGAGACAGAAGGCCAGTTAGATGCCACAGAGCTGGGAGTGGTCTGGAAGCCTGAGGTCTTGAGAAGGGGTGACAAAAATATAGAACAATTTAAGGAACATGTTAAAAGCTAGGCATGGTGACACATGCCTACAATCCAAGCACCAAAAGGCTGAGAATCACTGGCAATTCAAGGTCAGCCTGAACTAGTTTAAAAAAACAAAAAATCACAGTAGTAAAAAAATTACCATTAATTGCCCCTGAAGTATTCCCCCTCCAAAAACACTCACTGCATTGTCCTTGTCACTTTTTGAAGCAGTGCTAAAGTCCTCTTTCTTAAGTGATCAAACATACGGTAAATTCTGGGTGTTATCCACCGTCAACTCATTAAAACATGGTGTACACATCCATGTTATAGAGCTAGGATTGTAAAACTTCTGGCTCTTCCCCAAAGTCAAAAATGACTGTGAAATGTAAATGGTGTGAATTGATTCATGACATCAAAACAGACATAGTGTGATGAGTACAAGTGGCACATGCATGTAACCCCAGCACTCAGGAGGCTGAGGCAGGAGAATCAACACAAGCTCAAGGTCAGCATGGGCTAGTAAATTCAAGGCTAGCCTGAACTGTATAGAAAGACCTTATCTCAAAACAAAACACCAGCCAGATCAGCCAACTAAAAACACAGGACTTCCAGAATTGGGGTAGCAACAAGGTGTCTTGTAAGCAATTTATTTATATACCTTCACCTTTCCTTTTGATCACACCCCCCATGTACCCACAGGGGCACAAGGGAGTCTAACTGGCTGTGGTGGGAGGTGTCGGTAGGAAGAGATAAGAAACTATCCAAAAAGGGCTGACGCACCAGAGCTGGCTGCAACGTCACTGGAGACTGAAGGGATGTCCAGAAAAGTGGAGCAGGGATGGATGACAAGAGCTTTGTAGCCACATGCGCGGGCTGGGTGGGTGGTTGTGTATAGCAGCACCACTACTGAATGTGGGCACTCAGCTGCATTTCATGGACTGGCTGGCTTTTGCTGCTGGAGATACTGTCATCATTCTTTACAACTTGCTTCAAACCCAGGCTCTAAACCCTTAACTATCCCTGGGGGAGGCCTTCCACTCTCCTTTTCTGGATCAGAGAATGAAGCAAGGGAGGTTGAACGCTGACCACGGAACTCAGCAGTGCAAACAGAGGAGGAGGAATGAGCTGAGTCCTCACTACACAACCACATGCAACAGAGTGTCAGGTCTGGGGAGGAGAACAGAGGTCACAGGGCTTTTCACTGTGATCTGTGTGGAAATGTTGTTTGCTGAAAATGTCTGTTAAAAAGCAAATGGAAAGCTACCACGTTGCCTTGAACTTCTAAAAAATATTTGCACAAGACTCACGTCTTACACCTTCAATTGGATCAAATTACTCTTATCAGGTTCCATTTTTAGAAGTTTTCCAGCAACAAATTTAAAAAACAAACATCTGTCTAAAAGTCAGGCAGAGAAATGTCACTGGCAAAGATTTGGGTGTTTGAGGACTTTAATAGTCTCCACACAGTCGCCATGCAATACCCACAGAGAGATAAACGGAGGGGAAGGCCCTTCACAGAGACTTCTGGAATTCAGCATCACTGCTGGTTCATCTCAGCAAGAGCAGCCACGTGAACCATGTGTAAGGGAATCTAATTATTTTAATGTATAAATGAAAAGCAAAGAAGCACCCATTTCTTTGTATGTTCAGAAGAGACTTTAAAAAAATGAATTGAGGAACTTATAGAACCTTTTCATGAACCAGCATATGGATGGGGATTTGGCAAATTCTAACAGTCTCCTCAGGTATCACAAAGAAGCATTTTATTAGAAATACAACAGTATAGAGATATAAACTACATGTAGTAAAAAAAAGAACTTAGCATATAACCATACAGTAAGTCACTTTATCTCTTTATAAAGATAACAGTACAGATACTCCTGTCCACCCACATTCACCTGGAATTCTAAAACCCTCACCACTGCCAGCACCAACCTTTACCTCGGGAGCTGACAGACCCCACCGCTGTCTTGATTCAGAGTTACAGCTCCATGTCAAACCGGTGCTACGCTTGCGTGACTCCACAAATAATGGCCACACGCACAAGTCAGTCCCAGGCAAGTTAAAATACTAACATGTATCTAAGAAAAGCAGCAGCAAAGACAAAATTAGATTGGAAGTGGTTAGAAGAGCAACAGGAGGATTTTAAAAAATGCTTCCAGCTTGAATCACGAGTAAGGTGGCCATTAGCTGGTGGTCTCATTTGCTTTGCAGAATTCTGAAAGTGTTGCTATAATCTTTGCAAACTAAAGAATCTGCAATAACCGTGTTCATTTGAAAAAAAAAAAAAAATACCACGTCTTTCATGTTTATGCAACCATTTCCCAAGTTACTTTAAACTTTGTCACTCAAGGGCAACGTGCAGATGAGTTGGGATGTCTTCACAGTTGATGCATTTCCAAAAAATTTTCCATGAAGGCAGCCAGCTTCTTAGCATCTTCCACTGTGACAGCATTATACAGAGAAACCCGGATGCCTCCCACAGACCTGAAGTGAGATCAAGCAGTTAAGAACACAAGCTTTGGGCTGGGGCTTACTGAATGGTAAAGTGCTTGTGTAGTACATGTGAGGCCCCAGTTCATCCCTAGTACCCCCCACACACACACGGCAGTCACTGGGACCAATGTCTCACCTGAAAACCCTAAACAGGCAGCACAGAGCTTCCAACTCTCTCATTAGGAAAGTCTTTCCTATGCAGTGACAATCCATCATGCTCAATCTGGATCCACTACAACTACTCACTCTGGATACATAAAAACTAGATGTGGGCAAGAGCCTTTCCAGCACTTGCCCCATAGTGCTGGCCATGTGGGCAGTGGACATCTCACTAGCACTGTAGCACTCATGTATTAGGACAGTTACTGTCTAGAGTCCACAAAGTTAAGTCTAGAGTCTCTGTGATGCACAGCTGGAGTCACAGCAATGCTCTAACACCAGAACAGGGCAGGCTCTGTGCTGTAAGAGCTGGCTAAGTGACTCTGAAGAAACCTGACTTTGACAAAAGCCCCAGGGATGTGGCTCCCCCACCCCTAGCCAGGATCCAGTGCTGTGAGTTCTGCAGTCTGAGGCAGGCATACCCCTAGAGCAAACAATTTCTCCAAAGTTACACAATTGCTAGCCCCAGCTGAGTAAGCTCTTGTGTGTATTTCATTTTGCATTCAAAAACGGAAACCAAATCTCAGGCCAGCTTCTAGACAGGAAGGAGGTATACTTACCTATGCCCTTTCAAGGAAATCATATTGAGTTCAAGTGCTTTATCCAGGAATCTTTTCTCTAGCGCATCATCTCCCTTGGCACTGCCAATGCGAAAGGGAATGTTCATCCTGCTTCTATTCTGTGGCTCCACTGGACATCTGAAATCCAAGTGTATTATTTTAGCTACTTTAGAAATGCATGGGCATCTTGAATAAATCCATAAGAATTGAAAAAAATTTTCTAGATGCAAGGAAAAAATTAAAGCCAAACGAACAGCCCCCTAAAAGCCAAGCAGGCAATTCTAAGGCAAACTTCCACACAGATGGAAGATCAGGAGAAAAGTTTTCTGGCACAGAACCACACCCAGAAGGGGTGGAGGTCACCTGTAGCAAACTCTGACCTAACTGAGGTGCTAGGTTCCTGCCAGGGTTGGCTGCAAAGTCTGCAGGACCATGCATACAGCTCTACTGGAACTAAGCCAAATCCTTACCAATGTCACTTCACGTCTTACGCGGAACTTGTGATCTTTAATTTTACACAGCCTCTGCACCCAGAAGGGTACTAGGAGAGAGTGGACACCCAGACACAGAACTGCTTGATCAACAAGTGGGTTCAAGCATAGATAGGTGCTACAAGCATAGCTTCAGACTGTCCAAACTTGCACTGCCACCTTCTGCTATGGTTGGTTGGATGGTTATTTTTCTCTAAGTACTAGAAACTAGGCCAGGGATATAGTTCAACGCCATGGCAACTGCCTGGCCAAGATTGTGCTCTTGAGTTTGATTTCCAGTATCAAGACAAAGACTAGAAGTTAAACTCAGGGCCTTTGCACTGAGCTGTACTCCAGCTTATTTTGTTTTGTGACAGGCGTTAGTTATTCAATAAGTCACTAAGTTGTCCAGACTGGGCTCAAATTTGCAATCCTCCCCCTGCCTCAACCTCTTGGGAGTGCTAGGATTACAGGCAAGGACACCAGGCCCTGAGTTTTACTTGGTTATTCTTCATTATTGGTGGCTTCTTGTCTGTCTTACAGCTAGCAATCTTTTTGTTATAAACTTTAAAATTTTCCCTGTCAACAGGGAATTTTCCCTTATGTCTTCAACTGTGTAACATTTTAAAACCTGCATGAAATTAAATGTCATTGCTTTGATACTTTTTGAGCTTCATGGCTTTTTAAGGACAGCCTTCTATACTCCTAGACTTAGAAACTCTCACCTACATTTTTCCATAGGAATTTTGTAATTCTGTTTATTGCCTTTAGATCTTTTTCTAGATTTCATTTTTTTATATGGTCTGATCCAAATAACTCTAAATTGGTTTACAGGGACTGTCATTGCTTCAAACAGCATGTTATGAATATAAATTTCCTCTAATTTAACAGGCAATTAATTCTCAAATAAGCATGGATGTTTCTGGATTCCTCTCCATTGAATGAGTGCTATCTCTTACTGTGACAGTGCTGCAGTCTAAATTAATATGCCACTAAAGAATTATAATATATCATGTGGTAAATTTGTCCCCAACTTAAAAATTTTCAGTTGAACTTTCACACAGACTTGAACAGATTTGTCTGATTAAAAATTTCACAACTCTTGCGACTACTGTGAATTGTCTCCTTACAACATATGCATTCGCTCCTATAGAATGAAGAACCACAGCAGACAGACACACAGAGCTGTCCCTCATCACCCTCGGCACACAATCATCTCCATAACCTCGCTAAGACCACTCTGGTTTTCTGCTGATGCTTGCACTGTTTAAGCAAAAAGTCACACAGGCTCTGAGTGTAAGTCACAGGGCAGCAGCCCTAGGACTAGGTGGACACAGCACCTAGGAGCCCTAATGGTCTTCACTGATCCCCTCAATACATCCTTCTCTTTCATAAGGCCTGGTCTTCATGAATAAGGTAACAGAAGCAGCCTCTTATCTGGATAGAGAATCTGTGGCTTGGACTCCCTTAAAATAATGAAATTCTTATTAGGCAATGTACATGGGGAACTTCTAAAGTACTTTATATGATAATAACCACAAAGAGTAATAGAGCAAACAGGTGAGGGGTGCTCACGAAATGCTGTTTCTCGTGCCTTATTCACATTAAGCAGTGCGAAAGACTATGCCTTCAAGCCTTGCACACACCATGCTCACTCACCTTTCCATTTAATCTTAAGATATGTACCACTATTATACCCATTCTACAGATACACTTAACTTAGGTCACTGGACCAAGGTCACATGCCACTGGTTCACCTAAAGTTCACCTAAAGTGTGAGGCCACCCTGCCCCATACACAGGCTTGACACTAGTCATCAGTGCTATGGGGTAGTTTGGCTGTGGAAAGACCTCAGAATCTTCTAGGTTATTTTATCTAATCTCAGTGCAGGCTTGCCTAGAATGGGTGCTCAGGAAGGGAGGGAATTGGGAGGGACAGACTGAGCAACTCAGTAGGTGAATACCCAATGGGGGGACTGCTAGTTGGACAGATGGATGAGTAACAAATGGCACAAGCAAGCAGACAGGTACTTGGATGACTGAGCACATGCACTGACCATGTCTCAGACTTTTCCATAGCTTGTCTTTCAATCTGGGATAGCCATCTCCACCAGATAACCCAGCAACTATACCCATATTCTACCTTCTTTCCTTAGTGCTTTGTAAGGATTATCAGTTCCTTCTTTAAAACCATTCAAGTACACCTGCTCTCGTCTTTGCCTAATCTACTGACACCAAAGGCTTGAGCTCATCCAAAAGCTCTTCTTTCCCCTTTAGCCAGTGACTCTTCTTCCAAGCTTATATGTACTCATAAGCCTTTGGCTATGAACTCCCTAAACCCTCTACCACTAGTCATGCACATTAAAAGAGCTCTAAGCCCGGCGTGGAGGCACATGCCTGTAATCCTAGCACTCGGGAGGCTGAAGCAGGAGGATTTTGTGAGTTCAAGACCAGCCTGAGCTACAAAGTGAGCCTAAGTTCAGCCTGAACTGCATAGTGAGACCCTGCCTCAAAAAGACAAAAAAAAAAAAGAGCTCACAGAGACAGGTAACAAGCATTTAGGAGAAAGGCGATGGCAACCCATCGCTTTGTCTTAGTTGTCCAAGGATACACTCTCACTCACAGAGCATGGCTACAAGGGGAAGTGTGCAACTCCTGGCTAAAAACACAAGTCTAAGTCTGGACTGAAGCATCCTATTTTCTACAGCATGTGGCCTATAAAATATTGAGTATAAATTCCCTCATTGTCAGTGGACAGATATTTTTGTTGCAACAAAGTGAATGCCAAAGAATAAAAACCACTAAGAACAGGGAGTTCTGCCAGGCACAGCAATGCATGTCTACAGTCCCAGCTATTCAGGAGGCTGAGCAGGAAGACATTAAGTTCAAGTCCAGCCTGGCCAACTCAGCAAGAACCAGTTCCAAAATAAAAAATGAAATGGACTAAAGATGTAGCTCTGCACTCCCTAACTTCAATCCCCAGTACTACTAAGAAAACTGCAGTGGTGCAAAGTTGGAGGTCCTAAGCCACGTGCACTGGTGCACACATGTAACACACCTGTAGTCCCAGGTGTCAGGAGGCTATGACAGGAGGATGGCTTGGGCCAAGGACTTCAGGTCAACTTGAACAACACAGCAAGAACCCCGTATAAGACAAAGGGGAAAAAAAAAAAAAAACAGGCTCCTAGCTTGATTTGGTAGCAGAGTATAAATGTTACCGTATGTATAATTGTATGTATAAACAAGGTGTGCATGAACACATATACATGTGTGCACGCGCATATGTGCACACACACGCACACAACATGAAGCTGGTCCCTGATAAACATTTCTCCCAGCAACACTCAGCAGGAGGAGGGCAGAAGAAAGCTCCACCCCAGGGACCAAACTGAGTCTCTTCCTCAGAGCAAGGTCTCTGCAGTGAGAAATGTCACCACCCACTGGACACAGGTTCCAAAGTTGAGGGTTCCCAGGTAGAAAGCAGGAGACAAGACTTCAACTCCCATGCTCAGGGGCAGAAAGGAGAAGTTTCCAATTCACAAGAAGCAAAGTGTGAGATGAAATCCAGTGACTTACACATAGAATCCTTGAGATTTATCAATAATATCATAAATCATCTTAGATTTGATGGAGCTGAGCTTCTCCATGCTTGCTGCCCCGCCATTGTTCTTAATCCACTCCAAGACCAGGCCCATGACATAGATGCTAAAATAAAGATGAAAACAAGGATTTAGTTCATCTCTGCACAAGTGTTAACACATTCAAGAAAACTGCTACAAGAGTTGAGTTCATGCAGGTAAAGCAGATCACGTGTAAAAAAAGAGTATGTTACAAACCAAGGACTAGGGTCATCCACAACCCAGTCTCAGAGGGCCACTGCAATAGCCTTGGTAGGGACTCAATGGAGTCGTCAGTCCCTCCCTGCCTACCCCATGCATTGACATAAGCTCCCCATGAAACCTGGATCACATCATCCAATCCCCCCTCCCCATGGGAAATCATCAAAGTCCTTCTCTCCAAGCAGTAAGTCTTCTATCCAGCAGTAAGTCTTTACTTTCCTGAACTCCACAGCCCCCTCACCCATACTACCTGCCCTATTTTCTACTCACCCCTTTACCTTATGTTTGTGTGTGTCTGTGTTTGGGAATCTAGTCTTGGAAGGCTCCAAGTTCACAGTATTCCCCTTTTCCAACCCGAAGTTCTAGTTTCAGGGTCTTTCTCACAGCAAAATCCATGTGATGTGACACCGCAAGTCACAGGTGATTCCAGTCCTAATGCTACCAGACACACTACACAGGATAAATCACTCAAGAATCAGAGTCCTGGCTTTCCCACTGGAAACAAGAACCACCGACTTAAGGTGGACACCTAGTACTGTACCTGTCCTGGTCTTCTCAAATCTAGCCTCCCACCCAACATGCAAATCCTAGTGAGCCTACCCCCTCTGGTCTCTGAGTTGGATGCAGGAACCAACCTGAGTAATCAGAAATTCAGGTGACAGTGTAGGCCTATCTTCCTGGTAATCCAGAGGCTAAGGCAAAACAATAATAAGTTTGAGGTCAGCCTGGGCTGCATGGCTAGTTCAAGCCCAGCCTAAACTACATAACAAGATTCTGTCTCAAAGAAACAAAACAAGAAACTTCCTGGGCTTTCTGGCCCAGGAGTGAAGAGAAAAGCAAACGGAGTATGGGTGCAACTGTAAGATACAGTGTAAGTGCACTAGACCTGATTTCTAGGCAGCACTCAGAGGCAGCTCCTAAGGCACTGAAGCCAATGCTTTAGATAAGAGGGACCAAGATAGGAAGTGGAGAACAAATAGCAGAGGACATGTGCTCCTGGCTCTATGGAGCCCTGCTGTACCACAGCCCCCTACAGCTTGGGGCTACCCTTTCTGAGGCAAGTATTCCAACTTCCTGTCTCCTAGAAGACCCATGCTGAGCACAGGGATAAGTGCATGGCAGGTGGGCTGCAAAAAACTACACTGAAAATACAGTGCATGGATTTCCCTAGCAATCTTCTGAATGCTTTTATTTTCACTAAAACAAAAATAACTGGATTAAAAATGCAGCTGAATACTACAGCTGAAACAGATTTATGCTTCATGTTCAGTTAGTCATGGAAAGGAAAAGTTGCTTTGTAAGGTTAGAGGAGACATTCAGCACCTTTCCCTCTGGCTTCAGGATGCCCACATAAAGTGTGAGGGAATGACTGCAGCCCTTTACTCTTTCCCAGTGTGTTGCTCTGGGCTACAGAACAACTATTTGCAGCTCAATTTACCCAGCAGAGCTAAAACTAAGTTCCCAGGGCCTGTAATCTTTCAGCTCTGGCAAAAACAAAACCCAAACCATGGGCACCAGTTCAAACTCCATCCTGTATCTACACAATGGTGACACAAAATCCGGAGAAATTCCAGGCTCCTGGCCAGCCTCACAGGACTGGAGAGGGCACTTAGGCATGCACGCTGATGCCTGCATGTGGGGGTGGCTCTAGCAATGTGGCTCTGCACAATTTAGGCATTGCAGCCCAACAGGATGAATCCAAGTCACTTTAAAAGCCCCTGGGTCCTAGGTGTCCCTAACATTAACAGTCACACAAGACTTCTATCTTATTAGGGAGGAAAGCAAAACAAAGCAACCAGCTTGGTCAGAGTTCTTTAATGCAGCATCTTTTGTCCTCTACACTAATTCCAAGCACACCATTAAGTGTCCTGACTTACCCTAAGGGATTCTGGTCTCTGTGGGGAAGAAGCTGCCCCTTTTCTGCCCTTGTCTCTCCCCACAACCTCCTCACCAGGGAAGGAGCTCCTGTGTCTCCCTAGTCTTCCCAAGCCTGGTGGACCAGCTCAGGGGCCAAGGTCAACCCAAGACAAGGGAGTGAGGGGAAGGCTGGCAAGGACATCACTCCCCTTCCACTGCCCGTGAGACATCTGGTCTGCTCCCTCACAGCTCCCTCTGAAAAGTTTTCACCCCAACAATAATAGCACATTTACCATTATGTTCACTATACTGCTGAAAAACACATTTCAAGTAATTCTTGGAGAGGTGAGGCAAATACATGGCTCATCTGGCCTCTGCTACCTCCTACTGTAGGCTAAGCCCTGGTCAGAACTTGCTGGCCTCGGGGAACACCTCAGGGACAGTCCTTTCCCGTGTCTTCCTGCCCTATTGTTCTGAAGCTGATGGGCCTTGACCTACTTACTCCCTGTGAACAGGCCTGACCCCCCCTTCTAATAGTAAGGGCCACCACCTCCTCTCTGCCCATTCAGCCCTACACTCTGTTCTTGAGGTCCCCGGCACAGGACAGTGACCACTGGCCTGCCAAGTTCTGTTCCAAAAATGGCCCAGGGACCAAGGGTGCTTCACACTGCCTAAAACCTCATGCCTGGGAAGCAGGTGACAGAGTAGAAACATTTTCTACTGGCCTGGGGGAGGGGTCATGTTAGAAGTGACCAAGGGTCAGCCCCAGAACACCCCATCCCTGAGGAGCTGCTTGGAAATTTCCACTGGAATGCTAACTTTGCAGAAACTCCTTTCTTACAGCAAGGGAAGCATGGTCTAGAGGCAGCATGTAGGGAAGAGAGGGCCTGACGAAGTCAACCAGCCTGACCCCAGCCTGGAAGAGAGCTCTCAGACAAAAATCCAACCAAGCCATAGAACTGGACTTCAACAGGCATCTTTTCTCCTGAGACGGAATTCTTCAAATAAATGCACACTGACCATTATGCTTGTAAAGAGCACTAGGTCTATGTGGTATGCACACCCAGGCTCCAGTACCACACTGCACTACCGGACACACCCAGCAAAGCCACCACTTTTGGAAACATGGCCTCTGCTTCCTCACTTGCAAAATGGGGCTGGATGATAAACGGAGGCCCTACACATTCTCTTGCCTATCACACAAGCCCCACAAAGATAAATCCATATACCTGGACTCTTCCTCTATAGCTTCCCCTGCTGAGTCTCTGGGCATTAAGAACAATAAAAAGGCAGCTAACATTTATAAATCACCAAGTTACATAAGTACTCAATCCATAGTACCCCAAGAAAAGGGTACTAAGAGTGTCACTTCAGAGAAACCAGCTGCAAGACAGGTCCAGGGAGGACCTCCCCAAGGTTCCATACCTACTGAACACACTTCCTCAGGCAGTGGATAAATCATGAAGATTTCTCTAAACATCCAAGTCTGGGAGTGGAGACTGAGGAGCAGGGTGAGCCTGCTCTCCCTGAAGCACGGAGAAGCCAAGGCCCACACAGCTACAGAGCTCCTGCAGACAGGGCTTCAACAGAAGGCACTCTGGGCCAGTGTTTGCTGCGAGGCAGCCAGCTCTGCACAGGACCAGAAGAGAAAGAAAGGAAAGCCTGGCTTCTAGAGGCCTTCAGGAATGCAACACTGGCTGTCTGCCGTGTCTTTCCCAGGATTTCATCTATAGGGAGCTCTGGATTAATGGTGAACCCTGGCTCCTGGCACATCAAGATCAAAACAGCAATATAGCTCGCCAGAAACCAAAGAGCAAACAGTGAGGAAAGGGCCACAGGGAGGGGAGCTGGGCAGAGCCAGACAGGCCCGCTGGTCCCTGCTCAGAAAGGTGCTAAATTTAAGAAGTCGCTGGCCCTAGGAGGGGAAGTACTGAGGTTTCCCAAACGGGGCCACAGCATGGCACCCCAGTTACCTGAAACATGGAGGTGTGTTGTACAGTGAGCTGTTTGCAGCCTGCACTTTGTACTCCAGTACTGAGGGGCACTCCCTGAGGGCAAACCCCAGCAGGTCATCTCGGACGATCACCACCGTGACCCCAGCACAGCCGACGTTCTTCTGGGCACCAGCAAAAATCACACCAAACTTAAAAAGAGAAAGCCGTGCAACATTAGTATTCGTGGTCACTTTCATGTAAACTTCAACTCTGCAAAGCACTGCTTACTCGGAGGAAATGACTATTCCCATTCAGGAAGCATGCACTGGGCCAGCACACCGTCTGTACGAGTACTACAGCTCCAAGCCTAAGCCTCATCTGCAAGGGGTGACCCAAGTCCCACAGTGCAGCAGCCTCAGACACATTCACAGGCTCAGAAGCTGCCATGCAACAGCCAAAGCAGCCCTCACACAGGAGCTGCTGCCTGGGGTGCAGCTCAGGGGAACGTGCATGCTCAGCATGCTCTCCAGCACCACAAAAACAAAATCACTGAATACACAGCCCTTGGAGCTGCCCACAGTGGCACACACCTAAATCTAGGGCCAAAAGTTTAACCTAGCCTGGCAACCATAGTGAGTGACTTACCGAGATTCCACCTCCAATAAAAAATGAAAACGAGATGTAGCTGAGTAGGAAGGCCCTGGGGATAATCCATAGTACAGAAAAAAATAAATATAAAAATAAAACAGGGGGGGCTGAGGAGATAGCTCAGTGAATAAGCACTTCCCTGGCAAGCACAAGGACCTGAGTTTAATCCCTGGTTCCACAAAAAAAAAAAAAAATTAAATTTTATAAAATGATAATAGTAAAACAGGGCCTTTAAATATCTCTGGCAACCAAGTGAAGAATACAAGAAAATTTATTTTTTAATGTTTTTATAAATTTTAAATGGTAAAAATGCTTATTTACTTAAAATTTTAAATGCACATTATGTGAATATTCAAAACCTATTTATACAAAATTTTTATATTTATACAGAGAGATAACTGAAAGATGCCAAAGAGGAGGCTGCTGAGATACACAGATGACAGAACAAGCTGCTCAAGGGAGAAGAAACTAGGAAACAGATGTTTAAAGTTATTTGAGGGTATTCTACGTGCAAGATTAGACCCTCATCTGTCTCCCCCTAAAACCTTAGGACATCAAGTTTGAGAAGTGTGATTTATAGGTTATTTAGCAATACCAGTGCCTGGTGGTAACAAAAGGCAGACAATAAGTCAAACAGGAGGGATTCACACAATGGAACATTAGTCAACCTTTAAAGGGCAGTTCTGAGGCAGGGATGGTGGCACACACCTGTGATGCTAGCTACTCAAGGGCTGAGGCAGGAGGCCTGTCTCAAAATAAGCAAGGGATAGCAATGGAACTCAGTGACAGAGCTCTTGCCTAGCATGTGCAGGCACAAGGTAAGTCCCAGTCTTCTCACACACACACAAACACACAGCTCTGACAGGTACTTTGACATAAGTGAATCTTAACATCCTTATGGTGAGTGAAATAAGCCAGATGCTAAAGAGCAAGTATCGCGTGATTCCACTTACGGGAGGTCCCTAGAGCAGTTCAGTTCACAGACACAAAGTGCAAAGGTGGCTGTCAGGGACCAGGGACGGGGGTCTGCAAGAGTGACTATTTCATGGGTACAAAGTTTCAGTCTGAGAAAATAAAAAGGTTCTTAGAGATGGACGGTGGTGATGGCTGCATAACCATGTGAAAATTCTTAATGCCAAGGAAATATATGCTTAAAAGCGGTTCAGGCCGGGTGTGACAGCACACACCTATAAACCAGACACTCTGAGAAGCAGAGGCAAAAAGAACACAAGTTCAAACCCAGCTTGGGCAACTGAGTGACTTACTAAGAAACTCTCAAAATAAAAAGCCTAGGGAGGTAGCTCAGTGCAAGTTCTGTGGTTTAATACCCAGCTCCTCTCTCAAACATAGAAGTTAACTGACAAACTTTATATTAAGCATACTATGCCACACCTTAAAAAGGAAAAAAAAAAACCCTCACCATTTGGCTCGTTCAGCCAGCTTTTAACTCTTTGCAGATGCTGCCTCTTACTGTGTATGCCCAGGACAGGGTCAGGCCACCCAGTCTACACATCTGTGGCTGCCTTCAGCATCCAAGTGCCCACAGTAAAGAAGGTGGGGGGCTTCACATAGATGCCCTCAGATGGGACACATGGCTCTACCCTTGAGAGGACAAGCCACTCCCAGAAAGTTTCCAAAAGCTACCTTCAAAGGCAGGCCTTGAGTGCAGCCGATAGGGCAGGAACCATTAGCACAGCTCTGGCACTATCAAACCCCAGGAGAGCTGGTAACAAGCAACTGTCAGCTGGCTTCAGGCTCTGCTTGTCCCAGCCTCCCTATAGCCTCTCATAAATACCAGGACCCCTGAGGAAGCCAAGTCAGCCTCACTTGTACTCTACCTTGGAAACATCCACCGGCTTGGACAGGAAGTTGGAGGACATGTCACAGACCAGTACTGCTCCCCTGACATCAGGGATGAAGTCAAACTCCACACCGTGCACAGTCTCATTTGCACAGAAATACACATAGGAGGCTTCTGGGTTGAGGGTCCAAGTGCCTGGATCTGGAATTTCTATCACACAAACAAGTTTGAAACTTTGACTTTTGACTCAGGGTCTTCTCATGTACAGCAGTGCTAACCAGGAGTCTCAACTGCTGCCCTTGCAAACCAACTCTAAGGCTTTTCACCAGCACTGTCCTTTTTCCATCAGCATGCCCACAACATCTAAAGGATTACCATTCACTCCCTTGAATATGTTGGGCACAAATAACCTTGAGAACTGGCATGGGATAGGGGAGGTTTATTCCTGTCCCCTACCTCCCATCTCTCCTATGCCCACTGAGAACCAAAGGCTTCTCCCAAAACTCCAGCCCTCATCACTCCCAGCCTACATAAATCCACAGTCTCAATGTAGATGGAATGCAGGCACCACCATGCTAACTCATGCTAGGCACATGAGACAATGAGAATGTGCTAGCAAAGGCACTGCAACCTGGGAGGAAATAGGTACCTTCCCAGAAAGAGGGAACAGCTTTCCAAGGCTGTGGACCCAAGGGCACACAAGAGGACACCAGACCTGGAGGTGCTGCCAGGTCTCAAGTAAACCAGCCTAGAGCCACCCCACAATGCCCTCCTACCCCTTTTCCCCCTGTCTTCTCAGCTAAGTACTAGGGCCTACAGCTACTCTTTGCTGCAGACGGCTGCCCAGTTCACACAGCTCCAAATATGCACTGGCAAGGGGAGGAAAGCTTCAGGAAGAAGAGCAGACAGCATGGGAAGCCACCCATCAGCTCTGCAACAGGGGTCCCAGCACTTACTGGTGTAACTCCCAAGTTTAGGGTGGACAACATTCACAGTCCCAAACTTCTTAGCTTCTTCTGCAGCCTTAGCTGACCATGATCCTGTGACCACATAGTCTGCACACCTTCCAGCTTTCAGGCCAATCAGGTTTAAGGGGACAGCAGCGAACTGGCCACACCCACCACCTTGCATAAAAATCACTTTGTAGTTGTCTGGCACAGCTCTAGGCAAAAAGCACAGGTTAACAATGAATACACAGATTCTTTCGGTCAAAGACAAGAAAAAGTGATGTCTTAACAAGACACCCTTGGGTGGACTTATTTTAAGAAATATGGTAGTCTCACTACTACTCTGTCTACCCCAATCTAGTCATTTATCTGCACTTTCCTTGACCCACTGCTTATTGAGGGCTACTATGGAAGCCTGTCTTCCTTAACAGAAGTACTTCCTCCTTTTCCCACACCCTGCTATTTCCTTATGAAATCATCCCCAGGCCCCTCAGTCCATCAAATGTGGCTAACTCCAGCTTCAGATGAACACATGATCCAAGCTGGCCCATGGGATTCGGTTCTGGGACCTACTCAAGCTCCTCAGTTAGTCTGCAGGAGTGAGTCCTGTAACCACAGGTAGCCCTCTGGCAAAGTCACTGCGTAAGAAAGCAGAGCCAGAGCCAGGCATGGTAGTATATGGCTATAATCCAAGCACTCCAGGAAGCTGAGGCAGGTAGACTACAAGTTTAAACCCAGCCTGGGCAATTAACAACTTGGTGAGACACTGTCTCAAAATAAAAAATAAAAGATCTGGGAATATAACATAGTGCCACAAGGCCCTGAATTCAATCCCCAATATTGAGAAAAGCAAATAAGCCAAGTCAGGAAATGAAGAAAACCCTTCTGAGACCAAAATTAAGATGAAGCATACAGGGCTATATGCAGTAGAATTAGGCTAGCTCCAGAAGGCCACAGAAACTGAGCTAAACCAGACACATAAACAGTAAGCGCAATGGGCTCTTCAGGAACAGAGATGCCAACATCTCATCCCAAGCTGCCTAGCTGACACTCAGGACTTAGCAGATGCACTAGGACAGCAAACCCCAGTAGGGCCCCCATGACTACACCCAGCTTCTTGGCAGCACAAGGACTGACAAGGCAGGGTTCCAGGCTTGCTTTTCAGATGTAGCACAATTTTGGAGAAAAAACTGGTTGGGTAGAAACCAAACACACCCAGAGGTGGGAGTATACAGGAGAACCTTGGCAGAGGGACAGAGGCATCAATCAACCAAGACCCTAGTCAGAGGAGGCTCAGAGCCATGTGGCTAATGCCACATCTTTCAGGCCAAGGTTTCAAGTATCATCTCCAATAAGAATAGTGCTGCTCTTTGAACCGTGACATGGACCCAGAGGGCAGGCTCAGCATAAGCCAGGCAAACAATCATCAGCAATGTTCCCTTACGCCTCACAGTACTCTAAGCCCACCTCCGCTACCAAGGTAATTTTTTTTTAAAGTTATGGAAAAGTCAGAGCAATTCTAATTGTGCTCATGAAATGATGCAAGGACTGCCCCTAAAATATTAATGATTATCCCTGATGGAAACACAGTTAACATTAGGTTAACTTGTAATGTTGAAGCCTGTTTTTCATCAGGCTTTTTGTGACCAAAACAAAAGGAGTCTGTTTTGAAGGTCACGATATTCATATGCATACATGGCAGAGCAGATAACCTCAGTCTCACTTAAGCAATGGTCCAGTTCACAATTCTTGCAAGAAGGGCCAGGGATACAGCTCAGTGACACAGCACCTGCCTAGCAAGGTGTGACCCCAAGTTCAATTCTCAGTACAAAAAAATCCTACCATCAGAATTCTTGCAACAATCCACACAGCCTATTAGAAATCTAGGTTCTCCAGACATTCCAATTAAGCAAATGTAGAGAGGCCTTGGATTTTTTTTTTTTTAAATCTATGCCCAGTCAAGTGATTCTGACAGGTGGTAACAGTCCCAGACCAGAGGACCCCTGAACTACATTGCAGATCATTATGCTGACATACTAGGCAGTCGTTTCTTTGTCCTAGATGTTCCTTTCAAGCTGGTTTAGCTACCACAGTGCTGAAAAAATCCTCCCCAATACGATGATTTCACATCTTTGAATATCCTACATAAACATGAAAGCACATGAACTCGGGCTGGAAAATCAACTCAAAAGCATGAGGTGCTAATCGTAAACTTGACAGTAACTTGGTTAATTTTTCTTTACGGAATGTTCTGAACAGCAGAACATAAGAAACAATACAACAAGCACTCAAGCCTATGGAGTACAAAACAAAAGTAACACAATTTGGTCTTTTTAAAACTTACAACAATTCTCGCACCAGATTCTCTGTGTTCCCAATAATCTTGGCAAAATCTGAAGACCTGTGACTCATTTCTGCAGAAAACCAAACAACAAAAATAGTTTTACTTCAAAAAACTTGAAATAGTTTTTATTTCCAGTGAATATAAGAGTTTATGAAATGCACAGGGAGATAACACAGGAAACTTTCAGTTACTTTTATTGTCAGAACCAGGGATTGAACTCAGGCCCTTGCGCTTGCCAAGGAAACATTTATTCCACTGAGAATCTCCCCAGCCCTTCTGTTATTTTTTTATTCAAATTCCCATGCTCACTTCACTTATGGGACAAACCAAATTAGTTACAAATATCTTTACCTTAGAGTCACTGCAGAATGATCTTTAAACTGTCACATTCAATAAACAAACTAACTGTTAACTTATCATCACCGTGGTCCCTGTGATACTTCAAACCATTACTTTCTCACACACAGGAATCCGTGTGCAGGCTTCCACAGTGAACTCACAGAAATGCAACGGTACATAGCAAACTCTCAGGAAAATGTGCAATTCAAATAAGCAATACACTTAATCAGTCCTATAGCCTCTTAATAACACAATCTGTGGAACTTCCCCCAAAGAAAAATTAAAAGAATAAGCTTCAGAACTCAAGGGTCCAATATTCTCTGATATGTCCCATAAATCAGGGAAGAGAAATTTAACTTTAATGGCATTACTCGTGTGCAAGGTCAGAAAGTATACGTACTTTGAAACTTTAATAAGTTTGTATTGAAGTGCAAGAAAAAACTTTAAAAAAAAAATGTATTTATTACTACACCAATCAGACTCACAACGATCCTCCAGGTTTCAGCCTCCCAAGAGCTGAGATCACAGGTGTGCACAACCACACCCAGTCTCATTCTCAAGAGTGCCCCGGGGCAGGGCCAGGACGTATCTGGCCCTCCCTATGAAAAACTATATTTTTTTTAAAGAAAAACTCTTAAGTTCAATGTGAAACAATCTTATACATTATTCATGGCATTGTAATGCAAATGTGTACATTATCTTCTGATCCCAGATCCTGCAACCAACGAAAACCATCCTCAGTGGGATGAGACATCTAAGGCTCTTAAACAGCACATGTGCTGTTTTCAGAACTGCTGCAGGCAAACATGCAATCCTGGTTATTAAAGTTTAAAAACGTACCTTACAAAGGCTTACGGGGCTATCCAGTTGAAACTCAGGCTCTGTTCATTTAAACTAGTTCCCCTTGAAAGCCAAGCATTCACACAATCCAAAAGCAAATCTTACCAAGAACGCTAATACCAACTCCTTTGTAGTCTAATAATTCTTTTTGCAACTCCAGTAACACCTAAAAAAATAAAAGGTTATTTTTATATGCTGTGCACTGTGTTCTGTGTATACTAAAAAATACTAAATAAATAAATAAAATCTAGGGGTGGGGGATGGAAAGGAGGCCAACAGGCTCATCACCCTCAGCCAATCCAGCTCCTGTAGCTCCTCTGGGAGCCTCACTGATGCAACTCACACAAGCTGAGCCTGAAGTTTGGGCAATGTGCCTGAGGTGCCTAAGGTACATTTCACTTCTTCCAAAGACAAGATTTCACCAATTCCCTAAACAATAGCTCCACAAATCCTCCCAGGACAATAAATTATTATTGTATCACTGATGCCACTGGTCACTGTAATCAGTTTAATAATAAATTACGCGGGCAACAAAAACTTTTAAAGCCGCCAAAGCACAGCCCAGGGCAGCGGGAGGGGCTGCAGGGGCCGTTTCCGCCCTGCTCTCCAGAGCGCTCACCCAGAGCCACAGCGGAATAATGAGTGGGTGTCGGCCCCAGCGCGGCTGCAGCTCATCTCTGTCCTCTGCCCACAACGGGCCACTGTGGCCGCACGCTCCCACGCGCAGCGGGCGAGACGCGCGGCGGGGAGGCCACGGGGCGTGCGGGCCTGGAGGTACACACGGAACCGCGGGCTGTGGGCTCGCACCGCTGTCCAGCAGGCTCGGCCGGCCCACAGCGCCCGCAGCCGAGGGGCCAGCCGCACACCGGCCCACGAGGCCCGCGCCGCGCGCTCACCGCCTCAGCCCACGCGCGGTCGCGCACGCGCGCGTCCCCCAGGCATGCGCACCGCACTAGAGAGCGGCCGGCGCGCACGCCCTCTCCACAGCGTCCCCCGCCCTTCGCCCCTCGCGAAAGCCGCGCCTCACCGAGCGCGGCAGCTTGGCGGGCCCGGGCCCGAAGTTGACCACTTGCTTTGGGGTGTCCATGTCACGGCGTAGCGGGCAACGAGGAGAGAGCGCAGCGCATTCACACCCCGCGTCTCCGTGTGCGGCGCTGGTCCCGCGCCTAGCCCGCACGTTATTGGCCCGTCGGCGCACGCCCCGCGCTGATTGGCTCTCGAGACGGGTCCGCACTCCCATTGGCCAAGCTTAAGAATGGGCGCACTCGCTCCTCCCGGCGTTTTGGATCCGACCCCTCCTTGCGATCGCTGCAAGGCGAGTAGGGGATTGCACCAGCCAGCTGCTGGGCGCTGCGCCCGGGCGAGCGTACGGCGGGGACCGGCGGCTGCTGCTGCCCACCTTCATCCGCTCGCCTGAGCACTCGCTCAACCTGATCCAGTCCTCCGACCCCCATCCCAGCCGCTAGGCCGAGTTGTGACGCTGCTGCTCCAGAACTAGCCGTCATTAATTGATTCGCCAGACTTCAACAAGCACCCTCACGGGCACCAACTACTTCAGGACAGGATGTGTAGGGCAAAGTGTGGCCGAGCGTGTTCAGACCTCTCACGCAAAAACTGCCTGTTAAGCCGCCACAGCTCCACGCCTCCCCTCCCCAGGCCCTGGCCACCAACCAATCCTGCACCATCTCTTGGGCTTGACATACATGAGGCCGCAGTGAGTCCTGCAGCAGTGCCTTCGGGGCCTATCTGTCTTGCATCATTTTTAGTTGCTAATGCCACCTGTGGCATATTGTACATCCATCTCAAGCTTTGCACACCCAGAGTCCCTAAAAATGGCATTCAATCAAGTGCTGCGTGTGGATTAAAGGGCAGAATTACATAGAAGAACTAGAAAAAACAGAAACGCCTATATTTTACACGTGTGTGTGTGTGTGTGTGTGTGTGTGTGTGTGTTAAATACAGTACAGCCGGGCGTGGTGGCGCATGCCTGTAATCCCAGCACTCGGGAGGCTGAGGCAGGAGGATTGTTGTGAGTTCGAGACCAGCCTGAGCTACAAAGTGAGTTAGAGGCCAGCCTGAACTGCATAGTGAGACCCTGTCTCAAAAAGACAAAAAAAAAAAAAAAAAAAAGAAATACAGTACATCTGCCAGCACCCACTGTGAAGAGTGGTGGCACACTGCTTTCTCAACTTCTACCCTACTGGCCCTGGCCCAGGCACAAGTGACTTTTGGAGCAGCACTTGCACCAGGGCCCCCTCAGCGGAGGGTGAAGAGCCTCAGGGCTCTTACCCAGTCCCCTGTGCAAAGTCTGCCTGTGCCTATCAGAGCCAGAAAGTTGGCCCTAATTAAGACATCTACAGTTAATAATCTGCCAGTTGCTCAGGTCTCTCCTTTTCTTAGGTGGCCACAGAAAACACTAAGGCCCAGGAAGGAGATAGAGCAGGTCCAGAGATAACCAGAACAGAAGTCAGTTCAGAACTTTAAAATTTTTGCTTCTTCTCCTTCTCCTTCTCCTACTCCTGTTTGTTTGTTTGTTTGTTTATACAGGGGATTAAACTCAGGACCTTGTGCTTGCCAGGCAGGTGCCTATGCCACTAAGCTATCTCCTAGCCATCTCGTTCTCCTACTTCAACCTAAGTCCTCACTCTAAGGACCACACACTGCCTCAGGGGTAAATTGTGACCTGGCATAGGCTTGGTGCAGAAAGACAGAAAAGACTCAAAAAAATAACAAGAATGCGAAATTGCCAGAGGTGAGAGGTGTTCTGTTCTGGCAGAACACCAGGCGGCTGGGGAAACTCGTCCTGGTGGGCGTGGTGCACCTTGTGCTCCCAGATGTCCTGTGGGCAGAGAGCCAAGCTTGGACCCTGTGCACAGTACTAAGCAAAGGCAAAAGCCATTTCCCAGGACTTCAGCAACCAACTCTCTTCATTTATAAGCATCTAAAAATACTGGTGCCAGATTTAAAATTTTTAAAGTCTAAAACCCTTCTTTTTCAAATTTATTTATTGTATTGTGTAGTACAGGGGATTGAACCCAGTGCCTTCAGACTGAGCTCTATCTCCAGCCCCACCTCCTTTTTAATTTTGAGACCAATTCTCCAGTTGGGCTTGAAGTTTAGATCTGCCTGCCTCAGCCTCCCAAAATGCTGAGATTACAGGTGGGCACTGCCACACCCAGTTTAGAATGTTTTTCTGTTTTACAAATGTAACCCACCCCAGGAGGTCAGCCCCAACAGCCTATTTAAACACAACTCTCTCCTCTTTCTAGTGAGCCTCCTAATCCCTCCTATCCTGATAGTGTTTCTCTTTTCCCCCACATGTTCATAATTAGCTCATTTATTACACTGACTGCCTGAGAGAGCTCTTTGAGGGTCAGCCTTTCTTCTGCTTGATTTTCCAGTATTCCAGGATCAGTCCTGAACTTCCAGTGAGCTCAGCATAGGGAGCTGTTGAATAAAAGAATGGATTTTTAAAATAGGACCCAGTGGGATAATCCTACTAAAACAGAGAGGTCTGTCTCAAAGTCAATCTTCACTTTCAGAGCCAGAAAACTGCTTGTCACTAATAATTAGTTATCCTTCACCCCATTTAGCAAAATTCCAAGGAAGTTTTATCCAGTCTTCTTCTCATAACCATTCTGCTTTATCTCCAACATTGCTCAAATCTGTCTACTTCAAGCTCCCCACCACCACTCAGGTGCAGGATCTCATCTTTTCTAGGGTCTCAGCCCTGGTCTCCCTGCATTTATATTGCCCACTCAAAGTCTTTCTTCAAACAGCAACTACAAATACTCAGTTGGTGAGTGGAACCTAAGGCCCGGTGCATGCTGGGCAAGGGCTGTACCAGTCTATTATTCCACCACCACCACCACCTTGTGCACTCAAGGTCAATTTTTTAAAACATGCATAAAGTGGATCATATACACCCCCTGCTCAAGTGTCTTCTCATGGTTTCCCATTGTGTTTAGAACAAGCTACATATGTAACACAGGTCTATAATCCCAGCAGTCTAGGAGGCTGAGGCAAGAGGATCACAAGTTTGAGCCCTGCCTGGGCAATTCAATGATTTACAGAGAAAGAAAGAAAGAAAGAAAGAAAGAAAGAAAGAAAGAAAGAAAGAAAGAAAGAAAGAAAGAAAGAAAGAAAGATGATAGACAGACTAAGGATCATCTCCAAGAACAGAAAAAAGGAAGAAAAGTCTCAAGGGCTGAGAATGTAGCTTCATAAGAAGGCCCCACCAGGGTCTACTCCCAAGTACTATACAACAAGAGAGAAAAAAATCATTATTTTTCTAACATTTCCAACAGTAAATTTCTCCCCATGGATCGAGAACTGAACCCAGGGCCCCTTGCATGCCAGGCAAGGATTCACCCATCCTCATTCCCAGACCACCAAAAGAGACATTTAAAATTTCACCATCTCTCCAAAAGTTGGTTATTTTTACCAGTAGGGCAAGGAGAGGCTTAAAATCACCTGAACTCCTGCAGGTCTGGGGATGCTGCTTCACACCCTATGAGATCTAGGGCTTCCATGGCCCTTCCCTTCATTTCTCCTGAGCCAATGAATGCCTCAACAAATACTAACAGGTCACCAGGCGGCTGGAATTCTGGGCCAGCACTGCCACCGAGGGAAGAGGGACAGTGTATTCAGGGGATTAACAAACAATTTGCCTCTATTCAGCTTTCATTGGATCCAGTCCCCTCCTCTGGGCAATTGCTCAAAAGACCAAGGCAGGCCTCAGAAGCTGCAGGCTGCTTCTGTGTTCTGTATTCGGTGGAGTGGAGGTGGCTGGAAGGACAGGGAATGCAGAATGGGCATGTTCATTTCCCAAACTCACTGAGCTAGAAGATCTTTTGGGATGTCAACAAAAATCATATTCCCACACGTTCTGACAGCCAGCCTCTCCCAGCATTGTCCTGAAAGCAGGCCCGAGAAAAATGACATTCCCCACGAATCATCACCAAGCCGTTCCGAGAGGCCTGCTCCCAGATCTGGAGAGAGGCTTGCAGAACAGAAGAATACGGAGGAAGATATCTTAAAATAATAACGCATTACTGGCACATACATCCCAGCATCCTTTTGCTGTCTCACTAAAATGGAACTCTTAGGCAGTACAAGATGAGTCAGGGACTCCGCACTGTGATGTTCCTCCTCAGACAGCTAGCCATGGTGCAAGAACCTTACCATGTGGAATTCAGAGGCCCAAAGAAATGGGAGGGCCACTGCGTACTTTCATCTGTGGTCTTACACCTGTATTTCCTGTGCCTTACAGGTAACCGAAGTCTGAAATAGAGACATGCATTTCAAATTTGATTTCACAGAGAAAGGGTATTTCACAGGTGAAACTTAAATGAATTTTTTTTTCTTTATTTATTTCCCAGAGCTGAGGATCAAACCTAGGGGCTTATGCTGGACAAGCCTTCCACCCCTGACTCCCAGCCCCCAAGTGGAGAATATGACCAGAGTGATCCAGACTCTGTTTGTTGTACCATGGAGAAGACGCCAAGCCATTTTTCTAGAGAAAACAACTCTGATGTCACACACACACACTGCCCTGTAAAGGTGATTTCAAGATGTCCTTGTGAGGAACAGCATGAGGCAGAGACCAGGAGAGACCAGCGGGCTTGTGTAAAGGCAATTTGGCTCCAGATTAAGGTGCCTGAGTGCAGACAGTAGGCAAAAAGCCTCTCTGTAGGTTATGGAGCATAGCAGAGCTATTCTATAGGACTTAGACAAAGGGAGTCAAGTGGAGAGATTAGGCAAGATCCTCAGGTGAGGAGGCCCAGGCAAATGTCCGGGGTCAAAGTTCTCCAGTGCCTTAGTGATCAAAGCTGTCAAGACATCCCATGTAAATCTACAGACCTTTCTAGGTGTCTTGGCACTTGGATTTGGAGTTCTGTTCTACCTCTTCTACATGACATCTTGCCCTGCATTTGTTGAGCGCACCAGTGCCAGCACTGAGCTGGGTTTTCTCTGAGAACAATACCACTGCTGACACACAAGCTGGGTGCTGAGAAGTCACGGATAAATGTGCCTGACAGCCAAAGGCATTTAAGTTTCGCTAAGTAGGAAGACAGCTTGGAGAAATGCAGGCTGAACCAGAGCGAGCAAGCAGACCTGAAAAGTGAAAGGCGTGGACAGAGGTGGCTTCGTGCCAGCATGGGACATGCCCAGCCTTGCCTGCTGCCCTAGCACCACCTTGCCCTCCATACAGCACTGCACACTTTCCAGCAGGAGCCAGGCCCCAAAGGGTGCGCTGTGGAGTCTTCCCAGTGATGCCATCAGATCCTGCAGCCCTGGACTGGATCCATGGTACCCTCTGCTGCCCCAACTAAGGCCTTCTGTTTTGCTCTATAGAGCTGTGGCTGTTTTCCACGCCAGACTAATCCTCACTTTTCATTTCTTTCTTTCCAGGTTATGTTGTCTTGTGCTGGTCTTCTACCTTTCTGCCGCTGCTGCAAGCGTGGGTGACACGCCTATAATCCCAGCACCAGGGAAGCTGAAGCAAGAAGATACCTGTGAGTTTCAGGCCAGCCCAGACTATATAGCACGATCCTATCTCAAACAAACATACAAAAAAGAATGTTGTAAGCATCCTGGCTCAGAGGGAGCTGCTGGTGTGCAGTAAGCTCCATCAGGCACCAGGCACGTGTGC
Source organism: Ctenomys sociabilis (assembly GCA_004027165.1). Lineage (NCBI taxonomy): Eukaryota > Metazoa > Chordata > Mammalia > Rodentia > Ctenomyidae > Ctenomys > Ctenomys sociabilis. The sequence continues at coordinate 47,071 of PVKA01006556.1, read as the reverse complement.
ATAGTGGGCAGGAGACTCCTTCCTCCCACTGTTCAGGTCACTGGGAATTGGGAAGCTAACTGGAATTTAAAGTAGGTAAAGTCACTTGCTCAAGGATAAGCAGTAAACAAGCTACAGACACGGTTTTGAACCCAGCCGGTGTGGCTCCAGAGTCCGGGTGGACAACCGAGGCAGGGAGCAAATGGGACTCTTATGTGGCCTCCCAGGAAGAGATAAGCAGAAAGCTGCACTATGGATGGTCAGAGGGAGAAAGAAGGCAGGTAGACCACGGGAGGGGCAAGCCACTGCCCTTCCTGAGACAAGGAAATGGGTACAGGGAAAATGGATGGGACCAGGCATGGGACCAAGCTATACTGTGGCTTTGAAAAAAATCATGTTTTAATAATGTTCTGCTGAGATCCCGTAAAAGTAAAATGCCCCCTTTCCCTGTCAGTGGAATAGCCAGCTTTGCTGTTGATTTGTATTTCTTTCACACAATAAACTTTAAATTTAGAGCAGGCACATTTTTCATTTTCTCTCACATGTGGCCAAGAATCCGTGCTAGCTGCCCTTACCTGAAGAAATGCTTGATACTTCGCCTTTGGTTTTTAGATCTCCTTGCCTAGGAAAAGTGATCATGGCAGTTGTTGTTCCATGGTTTTCTCCCTTTGAGTTTTCCTGAGGCAAATGCAATACGTACTTATTTTTGTGGTCCTGGGATTGAAGCAAGGACCTGTGCAGTGAGCTATATTCCTAGCCCTCTCTATTTTTTATTTGGAGACTGGATCTCAGTTGATAAATTGCTGGGCTGGCCTGGAACTTGTGATCCTCCTGCCTCTGCCGTCCAGAATGTTGGGATGCCAGGTGTGCACTACCAAGAGTGACAGACCATTTGGGTAGTTGAAAGAATGGAAAAGGTTACAGGTCTGAGGACAGAGGCATGCTCTACAATCCCCAAACTCAGGAGGCTCAAGGAAGAAAGTTATAATCACCAGGACAGCCTGGCCTACACAGTGAGATTGTTTAAAAAGGAAGGAAGAGGGCCAGCCAGATACCTCAGCAGATTAAAGCACCTGGTTAGGCAGATGCAGGGACCAGGGTTCAATCCCTGGTGTGTGGTGCCCACCCTTCCCCTGGGGTACACTGAGATAGTGAACGAGACTGGGCATGCTAATACAAGCCTATAATCCAGCACTTGGGGGGCTGTAAACAGGAGGATCACTATGACTCTGATCTACATAGTGAGACCCTGTGTTAAATATATATATATATATATATTCAACACTGACCTTCAGATTTTGTTCTCTAATCTGTTAATCTGTCACTGTAGGGAAGACTGTAGAACAAATCTGAGATCAGCTCTGGAGGCTCAGCCTGAGTACAGAGAAGAGAGGGCTGTTGGGCTCGGTCACTCTCAGAGAAGGTGATTGAGGGGACATGGACAAGGGCTGGTGAGGGATGAGGAACGTAGGAGGGGTGGCAGACCTCACATGCCCTCCTTCCCTTCGCACCCCTCAAACCCAAGAGATTTGCCATGAGACCCTCCTAGTCCTACCTTCCTAGGCCCCAGCCCTGGGCAGACATTCAGGATCACCTCGATTGCTCCAGAAGAGAATCTTGATCCAAGAAGTGTTCTTCAGAAATCTCCCCCAAGATTTAAAAACAAAAACAAAAACCTATTATGACATGGAACATAAAATTTACAATCTTTTCCTTCCTCCTACTGTTGGGGATTGCATACAGGGCCTTGCGTATTCTACACAATGCTCTGCTGTCGGAGCTCGATCTCCAACATCATCTTTTTCTCTCTTTGGGTGGTGGGGCATTATGAAACAGGTCTTACTCTGTAGCCCAGACTGGCCTCAAACTCAGCTTGCCTCAGCTTCCTAAGTGCTGAGATTTGAGCCACCACTCCAGCCCCACCTCATCTTAGTTGTATAAATATCCTACAGTTCACAAACGTTTGGGACAACTACACTGATGTACAACCCATCTCTAGAACCCTTTCATCTTGCAAAATTGATCCTCTAAAAAGAAATTGATCCTCTACACCCATTAAACAACTCCTCCTATCCCTGACACCTATCCCTGTCACCACCATTCTTCCCATGTCCGTGGATTTAGCTACTCCAGGAAGCCCCCGTGAGTACAATCATAGGTTACTTCTCTTTTCGTGAATGGTTTATTCTACTTGGTACGTAGGGCTCAAAATTAATTTATGTTGCATCATGTATCAGGAAATTTTAGGGAGATGGAATTCAACTGCACAGTAAACTACCTCCCAGGCCCTTTTTGTTTTTTCTTCTATCAGGCTGGGCTGGAACTATAATTCTGCTTCTGCCTCCTCAGGTGCTAGAATAACAGGCATGTGCTACCATGCTTGGCTCAGAACATCCAATATCTATATAAATCTTTATCTTTTTATCTGCCAGTGTACACTGGGTTCCTTACATCTTTTGCCTATAATAATGCTAGAACATAGGCATACAAACAGCTCTTTGTATAATTATATACAAAAATGGTTCTTTTGCTTAATTCTTATGGACATCTACAGAGAAATTTGAATTCTGGCTCAGATAGCAATTTTATTCTTACTTTGATGAGCTCCTACACTGTTTTCTGTAGTGGTACACTATTCTGCATTCACATGCACAGTATATAGATGATTTCTTTAGCTCCTTGTCAATCCTTGTAATTTTATTTTGTTTTCCTTTTTTTTTTTATGTAGCCATCCTACTAAGTGTGGGGTGATTCTCTTGAGACCACCCCCATTTCTGTATAAGGATTAAAGCCAGAACCAGTGAGAGACATCCTCAAGCCCCGCCCCCACTTCTGAATCAAGTCTTGACAAGTTGCCCTGGCTGGCCAAGAATGTAGCTCCTCCTGCCTCACCTGGGGTGAGCGGCTGGGGTTCCAGGTGTGCACACATACCACACTGGAAGCCTTTAACTGAGGAAGTCTGCCCCTGCAAGACAGAAGCCACTGCCCAGAGGCGGAGCTTTGGGCAGGACAGATAAGGGCCCGAGCCAGCTCGGTGGGATGTTGCTACCCTGTCATCAGCTCAACAGTGAGAGGAGGGGGTACACAGAGGGAGAGAAAACCCAGAAGATGAAGCAAGAACAGCAGCTGCAGAACCTGTGGCTGAAGCTCCCCTGGGCACCACAGCACCCAGGATGAGACAACAGAAATCCCAAAAGTGTTTCCCACAATCACCTTGGGACCCATAAAAGCTCCAAATCATGCAGCCCAGGACAGTCAGTTTGCTCTGTACTGTTCCATCCCTAACAAATGTCTGAGCAGTGGCCCCTCTCATAGAATGGAAGCCCAAGACTAATGTAATTTGACACTGTAACAATAACCACAATGCAATAGGGCAACTGAGCTAGATCTGTGACTTTCTGCATTTCCAGGTAGACTGTCACAAAAAGCAAGAAGGGAAAGAACAGAACTAGTACCACTGCCTTCACCCTGGCGCAAGCACAGCTGGGAATGCAGGTGCATTGGGGATAGAGAACAGACAATTCAGACAAACAAACAAATGGACAGCAACATCCTGGGAATTTTTTTTTAATTTTTTTGTTTTTCTGACCTCTTTTTACTAATTTAGACTCTTGGATGGATTTTAAACCAAAACAAACTGCCAACATTCCCATAGATTCCCTGGTAAGGCAGCACAGGGTTCTCCCTGCAACAAATTTAAAACAAATGAGGAAAACAAACCTCATGGGGCCTCCAGTCCAAGACATGAATTCAGGAATATTTGTCTATGAGAAAACAGACTCTCAGTGAGAGAAACAGTGTGTCAATAGTATCTCAGAAATACTCATCTGAGATAGATTGACACAACTTTCACACTTGGAAGTTAGGCCCAACAACACCCACCTTGAGAGAAGAACAAAAGCCAATCAAATCCTACCTAGGTCAGAGAAAGTTCTGTTATTTCCACACCATAGGATTCCATTCTTTCAGCCACTTTGAGGCAGTTAGCTGAAATGAGCTTGTGGCACCAAAAAACACTGGTGCGTGGCTTGTAGGCACAAAGGCCAGGTGCGCCTTTTCCAACAGCATCTTGCCCATGGGGATCCTGAGGCTCATGGTCTGAAATCCTGGAAATGGTCAAGAATACATTTCAGCAGCGACAAAGAAGCAGAAGCAGTCTGACCCATAATTATAAAATGACATAACCAACAGACAAGGAACAAAGACAAAATGAAATCAAAGACAAATTCAATGCTCCCGTCCACCATCACGGGGAGAAGCAGAGTCCAGGAGATTTATTTTGCATCCAACTCCTCCTGTGATTCACCAAGGGGTGCCCCAACAGAACAAAAAGTCTCTTACCAGCAAGAGGTTCCAAATGGCTCATATTGTCTGAATCAACAAATATTTGAAAACTTTCAGAGACCTGTATAAGTCTGGGGCCAAAGAACCTCCCTGGATTACAGTTCTCCAAAGAAAACAAAAAAAACTGGTTTCTATTCGATCCCAGTTAATGGGATTCCAGTCAAGATCCTAATGTTATGGGTTCTCCATATAGAAACCAGACCAGAATCCAACAGTAAAAATTATGAGCCATTTATTATTGGGCCCAGGACCACTTGACCATACTCACACAGGAGAGGACAAATGGTGAGGAGCCTTAGAAGTACAGAGGCTTAACAAGTAGAAACTACATCCTGTTTGGCAAACAAATTGGTCATCTAACAAGACAGAACAACACCTTTACGGACACCATTACTCAACATACATTCTTTCTGGGAGCATTAACTACTACTTAACTACTACATCCATGTTTTTCAGTTGGTTAGCAACACCTTAGTTATTGTGAACAGTTAGAAACACTTCAGGGCTGGAGAGATAGCTCAGCAGAATAAGCACTTGCTTGGCAAGTGCAGGGTCCTTAGTTCAATCCCCGGTACCATTAAAAAAAAAAAAGAAAGAGAGAAAGAAAGAAAGAAAGAAAGAAAGAAAGAAAGAAAGAAAGAAAGAAAGAAAGAAAGAAAGAAAGAAAGACTTTGACCTTTACTTTGATTCATTTTGTAGATCTATTCTGGGAACTCTCAGTCTGTGGATGACTTATCAGTGGTACACCAAGCCTCCTTGTGGTCTTACACAGAAGCAGGGTCACAGAAAATCGAACAGAGTAGTATTTTACACTTAGTTTTACATTAACTCAGCATACCTCCAAATGTTTGAGCCCAAATAAAATTTACATACAGATGCCCAACAAGCTCAAATAGAAAGTCAATTTTTTTTTTTTTTTTGGCAGAACTGGGGATCAAACTCAGGCCCTTGTGCTTGCCAGGGAAGCACTTATTCCACTAAGCCATCTCCCTGACCCTAGAAATTTAATTTTAAATGCTACATAGATACATAAAAATTATGCATGCTAATGGGGGTACCATGTGATTTGTGAGTGTGTGTGCATGCATGTGACACTGGGGATCAAACCCAAGAGTGCTGTAGTACTGAACCACATCCCTAATCCCTTTTCTATTTCTTTATTTTGGGACAGGACCTCATAAGTTGCCTATGCAGGACTTTCACTTGGAATCCTCCTGCCTCAGCCTCCCCAGGTGCTAAAATTATTATCATTATTATTTATATTGGAAATTGAACTTAGGACCTTGTGCTGTGCCACTGAGCTATATCTCCAGCTCAAGTGCTACAATAGAGGCACAACTGCCAATGTAGGGAAACGCCTGTTAGGCTTCTAAATTCCTACGCAGCTTTGTCAATAGTTACTCAGCCAGTGGCCCCACTTGCAAGCCAGAGAATGCCCAATGTTTTCCAAAGGCTTGGGCAAAAGATGATCTCCCAGGTCTGTCAAATCATGTAGCCCCAGTAATAGTGGAGTTAATACGACATGTGAAGCCAGTTTGTTTACAACAATACCCAATGGCCATAAAAGCTAAAAAGGGATTAAAGTCTGCTTTCCACAATCAAAGTCTGCTTGAGTCAGATATACTAAGAGAATGTCAGACCCCTGGAACAAACCTTTTTGCCAGTCTTCAAGTCCAGCACTTGGGAGATGCCAGTGCTCTTCTACCATACAGTGCCTAATTCTTATACTCTGCTCAGCTTGCTTGTTCTCACTCAAGCTTGATAGACTGTATTAGACCTAAAAAAAGGAACTATAAATGAGAGGTTATTAAGTTTTTCAAATTCTTCTTGTAAGAGATCGCTAATTGACCTACAAAAAGTTCTGACTAGTCTTTTATAATTGAAAACTTTAAAAAGGTTATTATAATTTAATCTGGCCTGAAATATATTTGAATGCACTCTGAAACAATGTTCATTTTTATGCCCTTTGTATTTATGTGTTTGTGTCACTCTGTGAACAGCTGTTCTTTTTTTTATTTGAGCTTTGGAATACAGACTTAAGCATGCTTTTCCTGAGCTAACAGCTGGTCTAAATGATATAAAAATTAGTTCACTCATAGATCATCAAAAAATTTAAGCTAACTGAACAAAATTCATGAGAGTGGGGAGAGACTGTTGGATAAGGTTACAATTGGTGGATAGAGGGGTGGCCAGCCTTTGCTCATTAATAAGGAGCCCTCAGTAATGTCCATAGTCTGTTGGAAGCCGCCCTCAGTGATTTAGTCGTTGGTTAAAATATAAGTTTTTCAGAAAAAAAATTAAAGTTTTTACCTAAAAGATATTCATAATAAAACTCTAAATTTAAAAAAAGGCAATTTATTATTGCTAATATTGAGCCAGGGAGGCAGCTTAGCAAAATAAGTGCCTGCCTAGCAAGATCTCAGGGACAGAAAAGAAAAAAAAAAACCAAAACAACAGAGCGTTTACTTTGTTATTGCTAATCTCATGGTACATTAAACGTATTCATGCAGGGTCAGCCAGATAACTCAGTGGACTAAAGCACCTGCTTAGGCTGAGCAAAGCAGCTTGGATTTGATCCCGGGCATGCTCTGCCAGCCCTGCCCCTGGGGTGGCTGAGATGGTGATTGAGACTGGGCATGGTAGTCCATGCCTATAATTCCAACATTTGGGAGGCTGAAAATAGGATGATCACCATGAATCTGATCTGTATAGTGAGACCTTATAGACCCTGTCCTAAATACATTTTTTAAAAAATGTATTCATGCCTTCCAGTATTCTACAGTGCAAATCTAATAATGTTATTTTCTTTCAGATATGAACATATGCCTTTCTCTTATGCTCCAGATATTTGAAATAAGAGATTCATGTCATGCCAACATGAGATTATCAGTCAAATGATAATTTTCTAATAAAAACTTATATAAAAATTTATATGATATGTATGCTGTGTACGTGCCATTACATTTAGAGATTCTTAACTAAAATGGAGATTTCATCATGACTGTTAGGCTACACTTAGTATGACTATTAATCTCATATTTTTCTCTGTAGAATTATATAACTGTTATCTGCTAACATTCCACAGGGATTTAGCTATAAGAACATCCATAGTTAGTACAAAATAATAGTTCTCTGGTTACACTTTATATTTCAAGATGCTTAATACTCAGATAAAACTTTAATAATTAAGTCTATTTCTCCCAACTAAGTATACTAATGTTAACCCACAGTCACCTGAGGACATGACTCTTGTTAACTCCCACGTCAGTTCACAATCTGTCCCCGACATTCATGCAAAGCTTAAAAAGACATATCTCAGCCCTCAAACTCCACAGGGAGACTTTCTTAATCTGCCTTTCAATGTCTTCAGTAATAGACAACCTCAAAAATTAACTACACATAAGTGCCAGCTTTTGGCCACAGCACTCAAGTCTCCCATCAAAGCAGAACCTTAGCAAGGTAATGCTAAGACCAAACAAAATAGTGGCATTGGATTTCTTCATAGACCATGTTTCAAGTATGGCAAAGGACAGTGGGTACAAGCCTGACCCAACCCATGGCCACTAAAGGGACCTTGTCCCATCTATAAGCTCAAGTCACCGGAAACGTGACTGCACTATCAGGCAGAAAGCAGGTAATTAATCCAGTTCTCTATCCCAACTGTACTGTCCATACACACACATCATGATTCTTTCTTTCTATACCACTTCCTTTGTCTACACCTCTCAAAGATGGGCACTCCATTGTCATTAAACTAATTTAGGTGCCTGAACTCGACGACACAGTCCAACACAGTTCAGCATTCCACAACAATTGTGAGTTATCCAAAGAAGTTGTCGACCATAGCCATTTACAGCTCCACTTACTATTATGGCCCTGTGGTGTATACTTCATTTTTATACTTTTCTGCTGGATGGTTAAGACCTAGATAGAGCAAGACCTATATACCAACACATGTACTTTTTGTTTCTTATGAGGTCAGTGAAGTCCCCTCAGGGTTTATCTTGTAATCCTATACCTTATTCTATAGATCCTTTGTCTGTGTCATCCATGTGGATGAGTCACGGCCAATGCTTGACCAGTTTGCTCTCTGTGAGTGCCTGAAAGAAAGTTTTCTCTCCATGTGACTCTTCCCAGGCACACTATAGAACTTCGATTGTGGCTCCATAATCTCCTTGTTCAGAAAATTTGGAGCTCAACTGAGTTTCATGATGTTGCAGTACAGATTCTCCTATGTCCTGAGTCTTCGCTGGCCTTGAAAGGCTAGGGCCAAAATGTTGACTGGCCTTGTGGCTCTTCTATTTCTCCAATTTTGATCTGCAAGCTTAGGTTGCTAACCATCCAGAAGAAAAGCCCCATTCCTTGCCAACTACAGATACTGTTTTTTGCTTATAATCCTTATGATCCCAACCTACTCCAAACCTCCCATGGGGAGAGATCGACTAGAAAAACTCTACTTTTCTTTTCCCTGTCTCCCCACAGTGTTCTTCCTACAAACCCAACCTCAATGTGCACCAGTTCCTCCTTCCCTCTTCCCTTGTCAACCCCATACTCTGGGACATTTCTAGTCCCACTTATGCTACCCCTGCACTAGTTTGCTTCAGGAATTCCTCAGCTTTCCCCTTCATTCCCCAATACCTGATAGCCCCTAAACACTAACAGGGACTAATGTCTATAATTTTCCATCTCCTTACCAATGATTTTCTTAAAACTGTTACCATATAATACCTCCATTCTTTCTGTATTTAAATCTAATTGCTCCTATCATCTAGTTCAAGATCTCAGAGGTATCAATAATGCACTTACAGGCCAGGAAGATGGCTCAGTGGAATAAGCGCTTCCCTGGCAAGCGCAAGGACCTGAGTTCAATTCCCCGGTTCCACAAAAAAATTAAATTAAATTAAATTAAAAATTAAAAAAAAATAATAATGCACTTACACCTACTCACCAAGTGGTGTCAAACCTCTACACTATGCTCTCTCTTAATCTTCCTTCTACTACTCATTTTACTGTCCTAGACCTCAAAGATACCTTTTTCACCATTCCCTTACACCCAGATTGCCAGGAACTCTTTGCTTTCATATGGACAGACCCAGATACTCTCCAATTTCAACAGTTCCCATGTCCAGTCCTGCCTCGGGGATTCAGAGATAGTCCTCTCTTTCTTTCTTTCTTTCTTTCTTTCTTTCTTTCTTTCTTTCTTTCTTTCTTTCTTTTTCTTTCTTTTGTACTTTAGGGAAGGGTCTACATGGTGTTTGGGGTCTCACTACTAGATCAGATTCATAGTGATCTGCCTGTTTACAGGCTCCCAAGTGCTGGGATTACAGGCACGTGCCACTATACCCAGTCTTAATCACCATTTTAGTATGCTCTGGGGGCAGAGCTGACTCAGCAGGCCTGGGGGATCAAACCCCTGGCCCCTGTGCCTGCTTGCAGGTGCTTTAATCCACTGAACTATTTGGCCAGCCCAGTCCTCATATTTTTAGCCAAGCTCTTGCTTCTGATCTTGACACCCTTTGCTCCTCCTTTCACAATCCAGTCCTACAATACAACCACTCTCCTCAATTTTCTGTTAGGCTGAGACTATAGGGTCTCCCCAATCAAAGCTCAGATAGTTTCACCAAAAATCATATATCTGGACCTCACCCTCACCCCCACAACTTATGCAATCACTGCTGATCATAAAGCCCTCCTTTTTGACCTACAGGTGCCCACCACAAAACAACAAGTCTTTTCCTTTTTTTTTGTCTGACTAATTTCTTTCATCTTTGGGTTCCCAACTTTGCTTCCTTAGCCCAGCCCCTCTATAAAGCATCAAGAGGTCCTTTGTCAGAGCCCCTTGACCAGTATTGCTCCTATGCATTTCTCCTTTCATAAGCTACAGCAGGTTCTCCTAAATGCCCCAGCTCTCACTCTCCCTAACCCAACCAGGCTTTTACACTACACACTTCTTCCCAGGGTCATTATGCAATAGCCATTTTAAGGCACAAAAAGGGACCATCCTTCCAGGCAGTAACAGTTCAAAGATGGGCTCCATGACTCTAAGCCTTCACGGCAGCAGTCTCACTACTTCAAGAGGCAAAAAACGTTTAGGACAGTTTATCACAGTCATTCACTCCATCACCTTAGTGAGATCATCGCACACAAGGCACTGCCAACCTTACTGACTCCTTCTTAAAAGCTTCATTTAATGTTCACAGAGGACCCTTCCACCACTGTTTGCACCAGCAGCCCGCTCTCCACCTCTGATGAGACCCCCAACACAGCTGTGTCAAGGTCCTGCCAATGACCCCGACTACCTTCCCCCACATTGACAGCACTTGCTATAGCTTCTGACACATGGGTCATAGATGGTAGCTCAGCAAACACAGATACCCAAAGGAAGGCAGGATATGCCATAGTCAGTGGGTCAACTGTAATAGAAGCAGGCCCACTGTCACCTGGCACATCTTCACAAAAGGCTTATAGCCCTTACATGTACCCTTACACTAGCCAAGGACTGAGCCATAAGCACCTACACAGACTCCAAGTACACAATTAGTATTCTTCACTCTCATTCTTTCACTGGCAAAAAAGGGGATTTAAGTGCTCAGGGTATTCCCATCAGCAATGCACCTCTCATCTCTAAGCTTCTAGAGGCAGCACAGCTCCCAAAACAGGTAGCAGTCGTTCACTGCAGGGGACACTACCCTGTCAGATACCATTGCTCAGGGAAATGCTTTTGCTGACACACAGGCCAAATTGGCTGTCAACAGCCATATTCTTTTCATCTTCCTCCTATTATTCCAATAACTATGCCCTCACCCCAGTATTCACTGGAACGACCACAGCGGCTCCATAAACCTGACTATCATCAAAACACACAGGGATAGATCTTCCAAGGGCCAAAGTTCCTTCCTCCAGACTAACAAGCATAGGCCCTTATCACCAACTTACACAACTGCTTCCACGATGGTGTTCAAGTGATACACAAGTTCTTGGTTCCCATCACCACACACCTCTCCCTAAAAACCATCACTCGTCAACTTACTCAAAACTGCCAGTGCTGCACCAAGCTCTCTCCTCAGGGACATTTCCCACCTCCTCGTTTCCCAACCTACCAGCTTCATGGACACACCTCAGGTGAAGTTTGGCAGGTAGACTTTCCACGCCTGCTCAGAAGACATACAGATAGCTTCTCACTTTCATCTGCACTTTCTCAGACTGGATAGATAGAAGCCTTCCCCAGTGCTCAGAAAACTGCAGATGTAGTTGCTAGAGTTGTCGTATAGGATGTTATTCCCAGATTTGGACTGCCTCAAACTATCCAGTAAGATAATAGTCCAGTGTTCATTTCCCAAATCACTCAAGACTTGCTGCAAGCCTTAACATCACTAGGTACTTACACATACCCTATCACCCACAGTCATGTGAAAAAAGGAGAAAAGGCAAATGAGCTTCTAAAAATCTACCTCAAAAAGTGAGGTATAAAAAGTAAAGCCATATTAATATGCTGAGCTGTAAAAGGCTCAAGTCAACAACTCCTGACATTGCCAGTCCTACAGATAACCCACTACTATTATGGACTACTGGACTATATTGGAATGTTTTGCTGAATTCATGCACCTACAATATTTAAATGACAATAGAACACACTTCTCTGAGAAAACTAAACAAAAAAAGAGGGATACAAATAAACAACCATTTTGTATCTGTATATTCAGATAGTTAGGATAGACACATAAGTACTTTCTCTTAATTCAATGAATAGGAAGATTTGTTCTAATATTGTTTGTGGACAGGATATCATGTCTGCATCTTGTATTATGAATAACCACTAAGAAGACAACAATATGCAATGTATTAATTATTGAAATTGTCCTACTAATCAGTTTTGAAGCTGTCTCGTTGTTGTTTCTCAATAAAATTATTTAAAACATAAAAATTAAAATTAAAAAAAATTAAAATTTACCTCACAAAACTCATCTTAGAGCTGCACCAGCCTTGGCCTCAGCTCCTTCCCTTATTCTGACTAGTCTCAGGGCTTTCACAGAGCACCCTTTCCTGAGACCAGTTGAGCTCATATTGTCTGGAGGGCAAATGCCAAGAAGTAGGAAACTGATGCTCTTTCCCTTCACCATGATCATGGTGGAGAGACACATGGGGTTGTGGGCCCCCTTCCTGCTTCCCCTGCTGGGTCCTTCAGCCATGACTGTGGCATGCCTACTCATAGCACCCTCCCTTTTTAAACTTTCTTCAGGGTTTCTTCAGGCCTCAGATGTCACCCTTCACTAGGATGACTTTCTTGTCCTGGCTGAAGCGCACCTGGCACTGGCCTCTGCATGGGTATGAACTGTCACCTTGTCGAGCCTCTCCACCCCCAAAACTATCACCCCCCAATCAAGAGGAAGCATGCTAAGAGAATCACCACCTCTTCATAACAGCTAAAAGATAGGAATGATAGGTTCCAGTCCAAGTACAAACTGCTAAATTATTATGCTCCTAATTCAACATGGCTGAATTTCAAAAACAATAGTTTATCTTCCCAGTAATCACTTCCTCCTTTTTCCCCATCCCAGTCCTTGACAAAACTTCCTTTTACTCCCCCACACCCCACCACACACAAGGGAGACCCCAATCAGCCCCTTATGTATCACTGAACCTGCCCCTCAAACTCTGCCCCTAGCGAAAGTCCATTAAATCTCAGTCTTCCTTGTCTCAGGTCAGAGGATCCCTCATCTCCCTCAGATCCTTTCTGTGTCCTCAGAGTCATTAAAGGCTCCCTCCTGTTCTTTTACTTCTGCTTCTCTGTCACACTGAAAAAGCCTAACAGAAACATATCAAAATGCTTAGGGATAGTAGCCAGTCTACACCCCTGATCTTTGGGGAAGGAAGGCACGCACAGAGCAAGGTACAGCAAGGACAGAAGGGCGGCAGAAACGCTCCAGGTGGAGCCTGCACTGCCTCCTCAGCCCCCAGCCACAGCCCAGGTGTGACTTCAGCTGCAGATCCTGGACAGGAGACTCTGTGCTTTTGTTACCCTAGGTGACAGTGAACATTTGTGTAGAACACAAAGGCTGCATGAGGTGGGGGTTAAACAGGTTTAGAAGTTCAAAGTCCTGCCCATAACTCAGTCTCTACAAAGTTAATCTGTGTCTCTCGTCTCATTTCTTCTTCAAAATAAAGCACGAGGTTTGGGAATTTTAGCATAATGGCTGAAATTGTATTTTGTCTGATCTGTAATACATCACTCAATTTTTGGGAAAAAATTTGGTATAAAGAAGTTAGAGCACAGGGGCCTGAGTTCAATCCCTGGTTCTGTAAAAAAGAAAAAAAGTTAGAGCCAACTAACAGACTTACTTTTCTGTTTTCAAATCCTACTCAACTTTTATCATTTAAAATCTTGAACTGGGATTATCAAGATTTAAAATTTTTTTCTTCCACTTCAAGGATTAAGTGTCACCAAGCCTGGTGGCATGAGCCTATAATCCCACAGCACTTGGGAGGCTAAGGCAGGAGGACTGCCACAAGTTTAAGGCCAGCTTACACTACACAGCAAGTTTAAGGCCAGCCTGAACTACGTGGGCATGACCCTGCCCTAAAAATTTGTAAAAAGGATTTACAAAAGATCAAGTGTCTTTCTAAGGCATTAAATAAGCTAATTAATCTTCACAGGGTCTGGAACAATGTTAATGATTATTTTAATCTACAGGAGGTACACTTATCTATTTCTAAACTTCCTGACACTTTTCTTTTTATAGTCACACTAGCGGAGAAACTGGGGCAGGAGGCCACTGATCCAAGTTACACATGGGCTCAAAGCCAGTCTGAACTACACAGTGAGACTATCTCAAAACACAAAACAAAGCAAAATCATAGCGATTTAAATTTTACAACCTAATACACAGCAGAACATGGGCACTAGGGTAAGCCCTTTCCACATCGAAGGCACGCTCTGCCTTTGGGAGCAGCCAGGTACAGAGTGAATGTTTCAGGTCACAGGGCAAAATCTTGGGTTTTTTGCTTTTAACTTTTTGACTAAATTAAGTTTGAAAATTCTTGGGGAGATTTGAATACCCGGGTCTTTTAGCATCACAAGAGTTTTTCAACAGCCTCTAAAAAGTCACTTTAAGATTACTGAAAGTTACATATTTCAAGAAAGCTAGGTTTTGGAAGTGAGGTGCAAATGTAGAAAGGCCTCTGGCCACAAAACAACAGCAACTCTGAGAAAGATCAGGACTGCAAGCAGTTTTGTGTGGGGGTGGGGTAGGGGCTGCGGGGGTGGGTCACAGAGATCAGTACTTGAAACCCTCTGACCAGTATTTCTCAACCTTAGCAGGTGAACTCTTAGTGGATTGTGAAACAATTAGGGAGCTGCAAGCACAATCCCTTTTAAAGACATGAACTGGGATACAATGTATCAGAAAGCACAGTAACAGTTGTTCTTAAAAATGTTCTCATTATGTGTGCATGGGGGGGGGGGGTGAGGCCAGGCACCCTTAACTTTGATAGAATAGTGTTTCTGTGGGCTGCTGGGTGGTTCTTAAAGTCATTTCATTTACATACATCTGTGTGGACATACTGAGGATTAAATCTAGGACCTTCATACTGACCTACATCCTATTTACATTCAGACAGGGTCTCCCAAAGTCCCTGAGTTGTCCAGGTTGGGCTCAAACTTGCAGTCTTCCTGCCTCAGCCTCTCACAGTGCTGGTGTTCCAGCTCTACCCTTAGCTATGAAACTACCGTCTCTACCTGCTACAGATTATTATGTGGCAGGGAATGGTATATACCAGGGTGGCAAACCTATGGCATGCAAGCCACAGTGGGCACACAGCACCCTCTCTGTTGGCACACAAGCCCAGTCACCCCAGCAGTGCAGCACTGGACAACAGTTTTGTTTTTTCTAAACAGCAGCCCAGCAGCCTATTACAGTTGCTTTTTCCCTAAAACGTCAATATTCAGGATTAACTGCAGTGTTGTCACTTTGTGACACATAAATGGGTTTTGAGTTGCAATTTGGGCTCTCGGGCTCTAAAGGTTTGCCATCATTGGTATATACTAATTTAATAACTTCTACACAACCATGTTTTCTCACTATATTAACATGCTTCAATACACATTCTCATGTTTGACTCTGGACCCTTGCCTGAATGTTTTGTTGGTTGGATGGCTATAGTTAGAATTGTCAGATTAAAGGCAGATAGGCAGATCTCGTATTAGATATAAGGTCTTACTATAAAGCTCAGACTCATAGTGACCCTCTGTGTCAGCCTCCCCAGGGCTGGGATGACAGGGGTGTGCCACATGCCTGATTTCAGTGGCTGGCAAGGCATGGGGTACCAGGGATTCAACTCAGGTCTTTGTGCTTGCCAGGCAGGCACTTAGACCACTGAGCTATCTCCCAGCCCTTAAATATTAACATGCACTGCTACTCTGTCCATACAAGAGGCTGCATGTGTTTATTTTGACTTAAAAAATGAGTGAAAGCTGATTTTCTCACACTGTTTCCAATTGCTTAGTGAACTATTTCAGTGTATTGAAAAATGTTCCATTTTAAGTTTTCAGATTACTTATTAACCAACATGATTTTGTGTTGTCCATACTTCTGCACGAAATGTATCCTTTGTCCAATTTTTGTTTTGTTCACAGGTGCTCTTTGCATTTTTTTTCAGTACTGGAGATTGAACTCAGGACCTTGTGCTTGCCAGGCAAGCACTTATTCTACTGAGCTATCTCCCTGGCCCTATACATTTCAAACCTTTCATTGCATTATCTGTTTTCTCAATCTTTTGTCTTTTATGATAGCCAATTTTGTTTGCAAAACATTTCACGTTTTAAAAATGTAGTCTTCTCCTTTTTTCTGTCTTCCAAATATATTGGGTTTGTGTGTTACATCAGGATACCTTCCTCTCTCCATTTAAAGTTCTTTTTCAAATATTTTCTTCCAATTCTTTTCACATCTTCATGTTTAATTCATCTGGGTCTTAATGTCATGGTGTAAAATAAGAAAATCCCTAAGCAGCCAATAACTTCATAATCAAGTACTAAACAGTTTGTTTCCCTACCTGTGACCTCACTTTCCAAATATCAAATTCCAGCACAGATACACTTTGCTTTATTCCTGGTTTCCAGTTCTGCACTTTAACCCTATTTCCATTTTTGCCAACTATTTACTCTAGTCCCAGTGGCAATCAATCTGATAGCTAATCAAAATTGTCTTGTACAATATTTTCCAAGTAAACATAATCAAGCTGTTAGATCCACTTAAAGAATTTACTGGGATTGTATAAAATTGCCTTAAACTTTTGAATTAATTTGCTAGAACTGACATGCTTATTAGGTTTCCCATTCAGAAACATGGCACACCATTTCAGGTTCTTCTTTCATACCCTCCAGATTATTTTTTCCATATAGGTCTGAATTTCTTGTTAGCCTTTCTTCTAGATACTTAGTTCTTGCAGTGATGGTGAACAGCATTCTGCTGGCCCCAAACATCCCCCACCCCATTTTCCAGCTGGTTGCTGCTGCTGCATACAAGGCATCAGACTGGTGTCCTGGTGTGCATGGCTTAGACCCAAGATTTCTAGCAGCTTAGGTTCTAACAGCTTGCCAGGAGATGATCATGTGGTATTTTGGTCCAAAAAATCCTTATGTACAAATAACAAAACAAAACAAAAGGAAAGTCATTTTTCATTTTCCATCATATTTCAATAGCAGGTTTTTTCATTTTGTTTTTTTCAGACACAATCTTGCTATGTAGGTCAAGCTGCTCTTGAGCTCACTTTATAGCTCAGCCTGGCCTTGAACTCTCAAGGATCCTCTTACTTCAGCCTCCTAAATTCTGGGATTGTAGGCATGCATCATCATCCCTGGCTTCATAGAAGAATTTTTAAGTGCTTGTTTGCGGCAGATTTCTTTCTTTTTTAGTTTTTTTTTTTTTTTTTTTCTTGAGACAAGGTTTCACCATGCAGTTCAGGTTGGCCTTGAACTTACTTTGTAATGTAGGCTAGCCTCAAACTCACAGTGATCCTCCTGTTGCAGGAAGCCAAATTAGATAAAAATATTATAGGCAGTCAGACAGGGCCAGGCCCTTAAAGAGGCAGCATGGAAGACAAGATACCTTGCAAATTTGAGAGAGATGGATGCCCCTGCTGTGGACCAGACCTAAAGACCAAAGATCAGCTCGATCCCACCCATGCCCGCCCAGCCAGATCTACCTACCAGCCTGAGACCGTGGGGCCAGGGCCGACTCCGCAGCCTCCTGGATCCCAGCCCAAGCCCTCCCAGTAAATGGGAATTTGCATGACTCACCAGGCTTCCCAGATCAGTGAGTGTGTGGTGATTCTGAGGGAAAACCTTTGGCTTCTTCCTGAGCACACCACCCAGATCCCCGCCCCCAAGCTCTCTAAGCCAGTGACCTGCCTGAAGCCTCAGGGCCCACTCACCAGCAACTCCTCAGATCCCCTTCCCTAAGGCCCACTGAGTGAGTGGGAATTTCCCCGACTCCCTGGGCATCAAAGTTCGGTGACTGGAGAAATCCAGGCCCGCCACACCAGAGAGACCTTTCCCAGTGATCGCCGGTCCCACCCTACAACCTCAGACCCAGTGCAGCTCGGCCTGTGAGTGAGGGTTCTAGGCCCATCACACCAGAGAGACGTTTCCCAGCCTTCTCCAGTTCCGGCCCGTGTCCCTGGACCCAGCACAGGCTGACCCAGCATAGCCGACCTGGTGAATAAGAACATCCACTATCCTTTTGGGAGCCCAGCAGACCTACCAAAGCCCAGGCCCACCCACCTAGAGAGCGACCTGCCTGACACAGGAGGACCAACTCCGGCAACTTTCTGGATGCTTGCCTCAAAGCCAGCCAAGATAGTGGGAATTTTCACTACTCACTCTGCATCCAGGTTCAGTTCGTGCTCACCTGACCAGGGAAACAACAGAGGGGAACCACAGGAGCTGCAGCAAACAGGAACTGAACACAACAGCTAGATCCAGGAAAGGCATAACTGGATAATCTCACACTTCATAGATTGGCACCCGAATCTCATTACACATTAAGGTTATAGCTGCCACCAAAGTTCTACACCAAAGGTCAGAGGTCAGTGCTGTACAAAATGACAAGAACAAGGAGAAAAATGCAATCTCAGGCCTTGAGTCCACCAGTAAGTGCAGAGGACACTAGCTCAGCAGAAATGAATGAATTAACAGAAACGGAAGCAAAGGAACAATAGCAGAAAGGTATAGGGGAACTCAGATGAAAATTAATTTCTCAAATTAAAAAAGAAATATCTGAATTCATAGCATCTGAAATAATCAAATCCAGAAATATTGGGGGGAAAACCAATACTCACCCAGAGCAAGTACAGAGAGCACTATTCCAGGTGAAACATATGAATTAACAGCATCCGAAGCAAAGAAACAACAGCAGAAAGGTTATGAGGAACTCAAAGCAGAAATAATTTCTGAAATCAAAAAAGAATTCTTTGAAAAAGAAGAATTCTTTGAAATCATAGCATCTGAAATACAGAAACAAGTCCGAAAATATACAGAGGAAACCCAACTTGGAAGAAACTCTGCAGAAAAAGAATTAATAACTACCTCTAAAGAAGACATGGATAAAAAAAATTGAGGAGATCAGAAATATTATGGATTCCTTGAATGAGCAATACAGAAAAGAAATAGAATGCATGAAACAGAGTCAAAGAGATATAGAAGAACTAAAAATATCAATCACTAGTCTACAAAACCGTTTGAGTGAAAGTGAAGACACAGTTTCAGATATAGAGGACACTGGTGAAAGGTAGTGAAAAGGTGAGAAAGTATCTCTTAAAAACAAAGAGAATGCAGGAAAAAATAATCCATCACCTGCAAGATGATGCCAGGATGAACAATGTGAGAATAATTGGTATCAAAGAGAATGGAGGAGTCAATACAAATGACATAAAAAGAATTTGGGGAGAGATAATCGCAGAAAACTTCCCAAATATGAGGAAACAATCCAATATTCAGGTCACCGAAGCATACAGAACACCAAATAACTTCAACCCAAGTAGAAACACACTGAGAAATACAATAATCAAGATCCCAGAAATCCAACTCAAAAAGAATATACTGAAAGCTGCTAGAGAAAAGAAGCAGATCACATTCAAAGGAAAACCCATCATAATTACAGCCAACTTCTCTACACAAACCATGAAGGCAAGGAGAGCATGGAGCAGAGTTCTTCAAGTCATGCACAAAAGCAAATTCCAGCCCAGACTATTATACCCTGCAAAACTCTCTTTCAAGTTTGATGGAGAAGTGAAACTTCCACGACAAAGAACAATTAAAGAATTTCATGATGACAAAGCCATCCCTTCACAGGCTGCTGAAAGATGACCAGAAATCCACGAATGAGAAGGGAAGGAACCCACTAAGTAGGACAGACAATTAAGCACAGGATACAAAGGAGTAAACAACAGCAGGTAAATATCATGACAAACATAAGTCAACACATTTCAACTATAACCATCAATGCAAACGGACTCAATTCACCAATTAAGAAAAATAGACTGGTATAGTCGATTAGGAAACAAAATCCAACAATATGCTGCATACAAGAAACACACTTAAATCAAAAGGACATTCATAGGCTCAAAGTCAAAGGAAGGAAAGCAATATACATGCCCAACACCTCAGAAAAAAGCAGGAGTATCAACTCTGTTCTCAGACAGTCTCAACTTCAAACCAAGAATGATCAAACAAGACAAAGAAGGCCACTATATATTGTCAGGGGAAAAATTCAACAGCAAGAAGTAACACTCATAAATATTTATGCACCAAACACAAGAGCACCCAACTATGTAAGACAAATCTTAATGGACATGAAAAACCTAATATCTAAGACCACAGTCTTAACAGGAGACCTTAACACTCCCTTATGGCAAAAAGATAGATCAACCAGACAAAAAATTAGCACGGAAGTAGCAATAGAATAGCAGTATACAAAGTCAATACTCAAAAATCAATAGCATTCCTCTACACAGATAACAAGCATGCTGAAAGGGAAACAATAGAAACAATACATTTTACAATAGCACCATAGAAAATGAAATACCTTGGGATTCACTTAACCAAGGAAGTCAAAGATCTTTTCACAGAAAATTATAACACCCTAAGAAAAGAGATTATAGAGGATTTCAGAAAATGGAAAGATATTCCATACTCTTGGATAGGAAGAACCAACATCGTGAAGATGGCCATACTCCCAAAATTGCTGTACAGATTTAATGTAATCCCTATCAAACTGCCATCAAAATACCTCCCAGATCTAAAGAAATCATTCCTAAAATTTATTTGGAACCACAAATGACCCCGAACAGCAAAGACAATCTTGGCCAATAAAGACAAGGCAGGAGCCATCACAATTCCTGACTTGAAATTATGCTACAAAGCCACTGTGATAAGACCAACATGATATTGGCAACAAAATAGACCTGAGGATCAGTGGAATAGATTAGAAGGTGCAGAAGCATCCATGAACACACTCAGCCATCTGATCTTCAACAAAGGGGCCAATCATACTTACTGGAAGAAAGATCGCCTCTTTAACAAATGGTGCTGAAAAACTTGGCTTTCTACATGCTGAAAACTAACATTTGACCCAGCTCTATCACCATGCACTAAGTTAAAGTCAAAATGGATTAAAGATCTAAACATTAAAACAGAAACACTCAATCTCCTGAAAGAGAAAGTAGGAGGAAGTCTTGAAGACATAGGGGTAGGTAAAGAGTTCATGAACTAACATATATTTGCACGGGAAGCACTTGAAAGAATCAGCAACTGGGATCAACTCTTCTTGAGGAGCTTCTGCATGTCAAAAGAAATTGTCAACAGAGTGAAAAGACAACCCACAAATTTTGAAAAAATCCTAACTAATAAGCAGACAAAGGTCTGCTGTCTAGAATATATAAAGAACTAAGATATAACAGGGTCCTCAGATTTAAAGACCCAGTTCAAAAATGGGCATCTGAGATGAATACACACTTCTCAGAGGACGAAATTAAAGAAGTGAATAAATATGTGAAAAAATGTTCCACATCGCTAGTCATCCGTGAAATGCAAATAAAAACAACACTGAGATACCATCTCACTCCAGAAAGAATGGCTATCATAAGGAAATCAACCAACAACAAATGTTGGAGAGGTTGTGGGGAAAAGGGAACATTTCTCCACTGCTGATGGGAATGTAGACTGGTACAACCACTGTGGAGATCAGTGTAGAGACTCCTCAAAAGAGTAGTACTAGAAATCCCATTTGAGCTGGCTATCCCCCTATTGGGAATTTTCCCAGAGGAACTGAAAACATTGTATCATAGTGATATATGTGTACCTATGTTTATAGCAGCACAATTCATGATAGCAAAATCTTGGAAACAACCAAGATGTCCATCACATGAGGAATGGTTGAAAAAGATGTGGTATTTCTATGTAATGGAGTATTACTCAGCTATTAAGAATAAGCTTGAAGCATTTATACTGAAGTGGATGCCACTTGAACATATACTCATAAGTGAAATAAACCAGACACACATGTATAAATATCATATAGTCTCCCTAGTATAACAAGCGAAAAACAGAAATACAAATGGAAACGTACCACAACTAAAAACAATTGAGTCAGATAAGGCAAAGTGAATGGCATATGCTGCAGGATACTAATCAGCTTTTCCTCTGGATAATTAACAACCTAAGTTCACAGATCAAAATTGGAGAAATAGAAGAGCCACAAGGCCAGCCAACATTTTGGCCCTAGCCTTTCAAGGTCAGCGAAGACTCAGGACATAGGAGAACCTGTACTGCAACATCATGAAACTCAGTTGAGCTCCAAATTTTCTGAACAAGGAGATTATGGAGCCACAGAGGAAAGAGATCGAAGTTTTATAGTGTGCCTGGGGAGAGTCAGATGGAGAGAAAACTTTCTCTCAGGCTCTCACAGAGAGCAAACTGGTCAAGCATTGGCTGTGACTCATCCAATGGATGACACAGACAAAGGATCTATAGAATAAGGTATAGGATTACAAGATAAACCCTAAAGGGAATTCACTGACCTCATAAGAAACAAAAAGTACATGTGTTGGCATAGAGGTCTTGCTCTATCTAGGTCTTAACCATCCAGCAGAAAAGTTTAAAAATGAGGTATACACCATGGGGCCATAATAATAATTTGAGCTGTAAATGGTTACAGTCGACAACTTTTTCAGATAACTCACAATTGTTGTGGAATGCTGAACTGTGTTGGATTGTGTCATCGAGTTCAGGCACCTAAATTAGTTGAATGACAATTGAGTGTCCATCTTTGACAGGTGTAGAGAAAGGAAGTGGTACAGAAAGGAAGAATCATGATGTGTGTGTATGGACAGGACAGTTGGGATAGATAACGCTGTGCTTCTACATAATTCTATGAGGCAAGATTTGCACTAATGGTGATTGGACAGGACATTATGTCGGCTTCTAGTACTATGGACAGCCACTAGGAAAATAACAAGGTACAAAGTATTAATTATTGAATCTTTGATGTAATTCAGGTATAAAAAATAAGATAAGTAAACAGCTACACTCTCTTAATTTATTGATAAGAGACATCTGCTATAATAATGTCTGTAAGTATAATATCATGTATGCACCTGTACAATACCAAAACATGAAAACAGTTTGCAATGTATTAATTCATCAAATCCATCTTGCCAAGGTGTCTTAAAACTGTCTCATTGATATTTGTACTTCAATAAAATAAAAATTAAAAAATAAAATATACAATAGAAATAAATAATAGTTCATAGCTACCGTTTAAAAAAAAGGGAAAAACGCCTGTTAGACATTTGATAGAAGGTCATTCAGAATGGTCGGTAGTTATCCATCCAGTGACCACACTTGCAAACTGGAGAGTACTCAGTTTTTTCCCTAGGTCTGACAATTCATGTGCCCCCAGTAATAATAGTTAGTGAGACATAAAAGGCCAGTTTATTTGAGACAATACCCAGTGGCTATGAAAGATAAGAAAGGGATTAAACTCTACATTTAAGAGATCTGTGTTAATGGACCTACACAGAACTCTGACTAGTCCTTTTATAATTTCAAACTTTAAATGGTTACATTGCAGATTCTTCGTCTAATTTTACAATAGCTGTTCAAAATATTAGATATCAAATGAATGGTATGTGAGATGCTGAGGTCCCCTAGACCCTATTTTATCATTTTTATGGAAGTCATTACTGTCTGGTTGGTGAAAATCATTTTTGACTATATTCATAATTATTCCGTTGACCCTATTATTTGGCTTATGCATGTTTAATAGTTTCTTTAGCTTTGTCTCCTCCACATTTAGAGCTATTCCACCCACCTAAGATAAAAATGCCTGGTATCCATTGAGGGCCTTTAGATACAACCTCTGAGAGTATCTCTGACTGCCTATAAACAACTATGACCCCTTTCAGCCTGAAGAAGCCAGAACAGAAATCTCAAGATTTCCTCATGGAAGTGCAGATTATTTCTCTAGAGGAGGGAATGTTGCAGGACACTGAATTAGATAAAAATATCATAGGCATTCAGACAGCTCCAGGCCCTCAAGGAGACAGAATGGAAGACAAGATACCTTGCAACTGTGAGAGAGATGGATGGCCCTGCTGTGGGCCAGACCTAAAGACCAAAGATCAAACAAATGCTTTTCTCCGGGATTAGCATCCGGGATTGATCATCACCCCGAGGAAGCATGGAAGAATCATTAATCCAACTACTACCAGCTAGCTACTGGACAAAGTCCTGTTCTGTACTCCTGCCTGCTTGCTATGTGACTCGCTTCCCCCATTTAGTTCTGGAATTAATCAATTTTACCTGAGCAATGGTGCTTGTAATCTCACTGGTTGACTATAGTTTTGTCTCCCTCATGCATACCTAAGCAAGTTCCCATGTTCTCCATCTTAGACCCACAGGGTTGTTTTTTTTTTTGTGCAACCATGGATTGAACTCGGACCCTTGCACTTGCCAGGGAAGCGTCTATTCTACTGAACCACCTCCCTGTGACCTTACTGACAGCATTTTACAGTACAAAAGTCCCTGGAAGAGACAACTTTCTGGGGACCACCCACTGAGGAACCCCCTCCTATTCCTCTCTTAGATAGGAGCTTTCTTTCCCCCAATAGACATATTCTGCTTATAACCTCCACTTGTTCCTAAAATTAATTCTTTGGTTTTAGAGAACATGAACGCATCCTAGGTACCTTTCAGATCATATCATTTGTCCCCCCACATCACTCCTGCCTCAGCCTCCCAAGTGCTGGGATTATAGGTATGCACCACCAAGTCTGGCTCTCTGGTTTTTGGGTTTTTGTGTGTGTAGATTTCTGATATCCACAAGTTTCTGTGGTTGTTATATTAAATGATTAAGCATGTGAAAAATATATGATTCTTAACTTAGTGGGCTACAGTGATTTAACTCAGTCTTGCATGGTTTTGAATAAATCTTACTTTTTTAAAAAAATTACACAATTAAAAAAAAAAAACTAAACAATAGGGCAGGTGTGGTGGTGCATGCCTATAATTACAACACTAGAGAGGCTGCGGTAGGAAGATCTTTGAGAGTTTGAGACCACCCTGGGCTACAAATTGAGTTGAAGGCCAGCCTGAATAGCATAGTGAGACCCGATCTCAAAAGATAATACAGGCTGGGAAAATAGCTCAATGCCTAAGCATTTGGCTGGCAAGCTCAAGGACCCAGGTTTGATTCCCAGTACCACATGCCACAGCTCCATAAGAAGCTCACCACCAAATCTGGGTGTGGTAGCACATGCCTATAATCCCAGTGCTGGGAAGGCTGAGACAGGAGGATCACCATGAATCTGAGCTGCATAGTGAGCTGTACCAAATAAAATAAATACATAAATAACATAACATAACATAACATAACATAA
Organism: Ctenomys sociabilis; assembly: GCA_004027165.1. Taxonomy (NCBI): domain Eukaryota; kingdom Metazoa; phylum Chordata; class Mammalia; order Rodentia; family Ctenomyidae; genus Ctenomys; species Ctenomys sociabilis. The sequence goes on along the minus strand of PVKA01006556.1, from coordinate 21,817 downwards.
CATAACATAACATAACATAACATAACACAAAACAACTTATAAAACTACACAATAGAGATAATGATAGCTTGTTTTTGTTTCGGCACTGATAATGAGTCTAGATTAGTTTTTCTGGTATGTTATTCAAACATTTTGGCTATCAGGATTATGCTAACCATATCGAATGAATTAGGAAACTTTGTATCTTTCCTTTCCCTATCTTTTGGAATGGCTTACAAATAAATGTGTGCCTTAAAGATTTTTTTTTCTTGGCCGGGTGTGGTGGCGCATGCCTGTAATCCCAGCACTCAGGAGGCAGAGGCAGGAGGATTGTTGTGAGTTCGAGACCAGCCTGAGACAGTGAGCTTAAGGCCAGCCTGAACTGCATAGTGAGACCCTGTCTCAAAAAGACAAAAAAAGAAAAAAAAAAAAAAAAAAGATTTTTTTTCTTACCATTTTATTGAGACAAGATTTTATTATGAGGTCCAGGCTGGCCTTCAACTTGCCGCCCAACTGCTTTAGCCTTGCATTAGTGTTACAGGTGTGTGCTGTTCCCAGCCAGTATCTGTGGTTTTGTCTTTAGACAGGATCTCACTATGTAGCTGTCTAGCCTTGAATTTGTTATGCAAATTCCAGGGTGGCCTGGAATTCAACAGCTCTTCTGCCTCAACCACTTGGATGCCGAGATGACCCCTACCTCTCATCTGAAGTGTTTGTACTACTTTATTCCCTATCTCTGTATTTCTGAAGTCACCTTAATTCATCCAACCTTACAAATCTACCACAGTGAAGTTACACAATCATATTTGGAGCAAACTATATTCTTAGTCTGGTTTTAGTTAGGTTCCTGCTGTGCAGTCTAGGCTGACCGGAACTCATTATATAATCCAGGCTGGTGTCAAATTTATGGCAATCCTCTTGCCTCAGCCTCTTCAGCGCTAGGATTACAGGTATGCACTGCCATACATGGCTTAAAGTAAAATGTAAATATTACTCAGAAATGTCGGTGCTAGCCAGCTGTGGTACCACACTCCTGTCATCTCAGCATTCAGGGAAGCTGAAGCAAGATCACAAATTCTAGTTCCACTTGGCAAACTTAGTGACATTATTTCTAAATAAAAAAAGGACTGACATTGGAGTTTATTGCAAAGGCCCCAAGTTCAATTTTCAGTATTTCAAAAAAAAAATTTGTAGGTATCTATAATTCCCAATACTAGCAGTTGTTTTTTCTTGCATTTTTATCACTTTTTCTAAAGGTTTATCTTTTACTGGCTATTTTTAAAAATCTAGTTGCATTTGTCAAATTTTGTTATTTTATTAATTTCTTCATTTATTGATCCCTCACTTATTTTCTTTTGGTTTTAGTTCTTAAAGTTAAATTTTACTTTCACCTCTTTTGCTTTCCTACGTCCTGAAAAGATAAAAAAAAATTATACATTTCCTGTAGCATGAGTTGGCAGGAACCCTCAAATTTTGGGCATATATATATTTGTATTGTGTATATATGTATATATTTGCAGTGAAAGGTAGGAATTGAACCCTGAGCCTTGTGCATGAGAGGCAAGTACTTGACCATTGAGCTACATCCCCAGGGCTAATTTTCTGTTAATTAATTCTTTTTGTTTTTAATGTATTTGGTATAGGGTCTCACTATGCAGCTCGGACTCATACTGCTCCTCCTGTTTTCAGCCTCCCAGCACTGGGATTACAGGCGTACGCCACCATGCCCAGTCTCAGTGGCTGCCTCAGCCAGGGATGGAACTCCAGTCTGTGCTTGCTTAAGCAGGCACTTAGTCCACTGAACTATCTCACTGTCCCTTGTTAATGAATTCTATACAGATTACAGTTTTTATTTCCTCTTCAAATGACTTTAGAAGAACCCTTTAAGACTTCCAACTTGATAGGCCTTTTGTTATTATCTACTTTTATGAGAATACACAGAGAATGTTATCTGTATATTTATATTGTTTCCTTTCTTGCATAAAATCACTTTAATAAATACTCCATAGGCTTCCAAAAGAATATGCTTTATATTCATGATGGAACAAAGTATTTGTTAGATGTTATACTCTGCATTGTGGTCACCTTGGGCGATAGGGATAGGGAGGAGATATGGTTCCATGAACTTTACTGTTATGTACACAGACTCATGTCAGGACCAGCTTAGTCAGGATACAAAGCAGGCCTTACAGAAAAGCTTCTAGCAGGGCCACCTTGTAAGCAGCTTCTCCACTCCACCATCTGGCACTCACTGATCTGTTCCCCTTCACTATAGTTTGATCTTTTCAAGAATATCATGTAAACTGTAGTAGATAAGCTTTAGAGGCTGACTTGTCTCACTCAGCATGACTTTGGGATTCATTCAAACTATTACATGTGTTAGTAATAGATTTTCTTACTTTTGCATGGAATGTGTTTATATGGATGTACCACTCTGTTTATTCCCTCAGCTGTTGGAACACATGGCTAGTGGTTGTTATGGTTTGTGTCTGTTTGCCCCCCAAATCCTCATGCAGTCATTGGGGTGGGCTTCTAGTGTGTGATTAGTTCATGATCCAGTGCTGGGATTATGGGTGTGGGTGCTACACCCGCCCTGCCCTGGGGCAGACAGCCTGAATGCAATAGGAGGGAGAGAGGCTCGCTCGCTGCCCTGCTCCTCCTTTTTTTTGTCTTTCTTGGCCCTTACACTTGCCAGGGAAGCACTTACTCCACTGAGCCATCTCCCCAGTCCCTGCTCCTCCATTCTTGCTCTTGCTGTTTTCCATCACCATGAAACGCTGCCTTCTGCCACGCATTACTCTGTTTTGGAGCCCAGCAACCTCCACAAACTTTGAGCTAAATAAACCTTTGTTTCCTAAATTTTGGGTGTCAGATATTTTGTTCCAGCAACAGGAGAAAAGTACCCGAGCTGGTTATGAACAGAGCTGCTATAAACATCCTGTACACTTTGAGTTCACATAAATTTCATCCCTATAGCCACCCAGGCACTATTGGGCCATAGAGTATATATATGTTTAGTAAAGAAGCTGTTAAACACTCAGATGACCAAGTCACTTTGTATTCTAACCATCTCTGAGAGCTACAGTTGCTGTGCATACCACCCTGTGGTATTACATTTACTCTGGCCACTCTAGTAAGTACACAGTGCTAGCTCCAGACTTTAAAGAGATGTGCTAAAAGTCTCACTATAATCAGCTTGTTCATTTGTCCCCTGTGCTAATTTTAAGTTTTTTTAATTTTCATTTTTTAATTGAGATAAACCTTTCCAATGGCAGATACATTTAAAAAAATCTTTGTGCAACACTGAACTTTAAAATTTTTCTTTGTCCTCTTTGGTAGTTTTTATTTAAGGTTCTATTTAGTCTGAAGTTAACATAGCCGCATCTACTTTTGTTAGTATCTGCCAGTATGTTTTGTCTTTTATATATAGTACACAGTGATTTATTGTATTTTCACTGAAGCTTTTTTTTTTTTTTAACTAGGGATTAAACTCAGAACCTTGTGCTTGCCAGGCAGATGCTTGTGCCGCTGAACTATCTCCCTGGCCCTGGCCCTTTCTCTGAAGCCTTGATGATTCCAGAATTTAAGCTAGTCAGGTGTGCATGTTGTACTGGAAATTGAACCCAATCTAAATTTCCTGGACTTGTTATCCTCCAGTCCCAGGGCCCCAGGGTTCTAGGATTACAAGTGCCTGTCACTGCACCAGGCCTGCTCACACTTACTGTGAGAAAAGAACTAGATCTTTCTATCTTTGGTTTGCTTCCTTTCCTGCCTTTTGGAAGGCATTACAGGTCTATTTACCATTCCCTGCTGACAGCTATCAAAGTTGTTGGGATACATGTGGTTCCTTCCCTTGGCACAGGGCAAATCCTTGCTACTGAACTCAAGCATGGCCATGTGACCTTCTAAAGAAATAGGAGAAAGGATGCATGTAATATCTTCGACAGCAGCTTCAAAGCCACAATCATTACCTTGGACACTAGACCAGCAGCGTTCCATTACTGATGTCCAGACACTCAGCTCCTGGGTTAAGGGCCTCGAGCCAGCTGGCCAAAAGCATGAGAGAAGCACAAATAAGCCTATGTTAGAAGTTAACAGGGTTGACTGCAGTATCATACCACTTATTCTTACTGGCATTCCTTTAAATATACATGGGTATTTTTCTGTCAATACTAGAAGCAAGCATCTATTCCTTCCCTTAAGACAGTATTCCAACCATGTGTCACTTCCTATATCCTCCCTGTCTCTGCACATGAAAACTAGAATTAATGTGGACTCTTCTCATGTGCATTAAACTTATCTAGGCTGTTCTGATGATCAAAACCCGATTATGAAGGCAACTGGCAGGAAACAAAGCCAGAAACGTTTTTTTGAAATCTGTATCAGTTTATTTGACTTGCAGATCTTTCATGGGTTGTTCTGTTTACTTAGTAATTCTGAAATGAAGATTTCTTGTAAAAATAATCTAATTGCTGACAAAATTCAATACCAATCTGGTATTTTATCGTTTCACTATATGAGCACTTACTATATTCTAATTACTCTTGTAGGATTCTCCCCTTTTATATTGGTCTTCTTCAGATTTGATGACTCCTGGCTGTCCATAATTAGAGGTAAGGACCTAAATTCAATTTTGAAGTGATTTCCTCAGCCAAATGAAAATCCTGTTTTACTTTCAGTGAATATAGACTCTGATCTCAGGTATTTCTGGTGACTATTAAGGGGAAGGGAGGTCACCACAGCCTGAGTGTGTGGATGGCTTTATTAACTTTAGTTCCTTCTCATAGCCATTTAGGATAATGTCCTTATTCAATACTCCCAAAAGCCTGCATCAGAACCCACACTTCAGCTACCTGCTTCCTCATGCTGGCAAACTCCAAAATTAGATACTCCAAGGATAAGTGGATTAGCTCAAATGTTATACTATTGCCCTTCAGTAATCTGCTCTTTATCCACTAGAAATGCCACACTGCTCATTTTCTGGTTTTCCAACTTTGCTATTAGATGATGATTATTTTAGTTTTAACAATTCTTTAGTTACTTTTGTAGTTACATTCTACAAAAATAAAGGAATGTGTTAAATCACGTTATACCATAAATTCTAGCCGATGTGTATAACATGAATTGCTTTAGCAAATCTCTCATCTATCTTGTTGGTACTGTGAAAATTAAGTGTTACTATTTTATGATTAAGGGATTATTTTGTAAATGTCCACTAGAAATTACTAGATGTAAGACTGAATAGATAAGAATAACTTGACCATCAGTAGTCATGAAGAGATTTAAGGCAGGATGACAAGTATGACTGTAATTATCATACCTGACACTGTGTTCACAATAAATAGTCCTGACTGGATACAAACTGCACAGGTTCTGATAAACAAGGTAAAGGTACCCAATAATTTCTCATTAAGGGAATAAGCTTGTAATCTCAAACCCAAATGAAAATGGTGTATTTCACTGAAGTGTTACTGTTTCAGTATGGTATGACAAGCTTAGCAATGAGTTGAAAAGCTAAAATTATACATATTAGGCAGTAAAAACATCTATATTAGTGAAATAATTTTAGACAAAATATGCAAGATTTTGGAACTAATATACATACATACCAGTATAATTAAAAAGTGGATGTTTAAAAATGCATTATAGTAAGACACACTGGCATTAATCCTGATTTGTATACTTATTTTTGATACAGGGTCTTGTTATGCAGCTCAAACTCATAGTGATCCTCGTCTTAGCCTCCCCACGAGTGTACCACCATGCCTGGTTTTGGGGTAGCACAGCATACCTGGAGCTCTAGGGCCGGCATAACATATGGTACCAAGGATCAAACTCCAGACCATGTGCTTAGGTCCAAGGCAGGTGCTTAGGGCCCCAAGCTATCTCTCCAGCCCAATCCCCTGATTTCTAATATTTATTCCATTGTTCTTACATTTTTCTGCAGCTCTTTCTTTTTGAAGCAATTCTAAACAACCTTCCTAACCACATGACTTTTTGTGGCTAAAGGTCCTGAATAATTCAAAACACGTACTTACAATTACTATTAAACATTGTGTTGTGCCTGCATCTGCCTTTTTAACCAGTCTAGCACTGTGCCATTTCTCTTTTCTCAAAGTCAAAATGACCATGAAAGCAAGCAGCGCTGTGAATCAACTCAAGACATCAAATCAATGCAACTAAAGACTCAGGAAAGCACCTCCAGAACTACTTCAGAAAATCGCAAGGATAACGGGATGAGTATGTTTAAAGCCGGGGTGCATTCTAAGGGAGACTAATGGCAATGGTCTTTGGCTGTAATAAATTTTTATAAATTAAAAAAAAAACTTATAAACATTTGTGGTATTTTTAAAATTACTTCATATGTATGTTTTTTAAAAAATCTGGTCAAAAGAAACTGAGGCTCAGATATCATCTTTTTTACTTCTAACTCTTCTCACCTTCCCAATAAAGAAAGCTGGGAACCAACTGCCCAAATCACTCGCATCCTCTGCAGCATGACATTATATTCCACTTTTTTTGTGTGGTACTGGGGATCGAACTTGGGACCTTGTGCTTGTCAGGCATGTGCTTATATCACTGAGCTTTATCTCTGGCCCTGTATTCTACTTCTTGTTGAAAATACTGTCACCATCACTCTCAGAATATGTTTATTTTGGCTTTTGGGGAAAGGGTTTCACTATGCAGTTCAGACTGGCTTTGAGCTCACTTTGTAGCTCAGGCAAGTCTTAAATTCACAAAGATCTTCCTACTTCAGCCCCCTGAGTGCTGGGATTACAGGTGTGTGTGCCACCACATCTGGCCTCTCTGGTTGTCACATAATCGTCAACAGTCCCCATGACTGTGATCTTATCTGCTTTCATGATTTCAACTCCATTTTATATGCACTAACTTGACATTTTTCTTTCCAGTTCCATGTCCCCAGAAAACATCCATCAGTCATCTCAACTCTGTATGTACTTTAAAATTCAAGAGGCCCAGAACTCAACTCTTTTTCTCAAAGCAGTTCCCATGCTCCCAATCTTACTGATATCACCACTCAACTTCACTCACACAAAACCCATTCTGCCTTTTTCTTTGAGGTCTATGTAGTCCAGACTGGCCTCAAACTCAGTGATCCTCCTGCCTCAGCCTACTGAATGCTGGGATCACAGGTGTGTGCCCACTACACCTGGCTCATCTGTGTTCTTACTCCCCATAACCAATTAATAAGTCCTGCTTTTTTGTAAGTCTAACTTATTTCTTCTTTTCATCCAAAACTTACCGTAGGTCTCTTTTTCTCTTGCTATAATTAATAATTCAGAAATTACCAAATTGGTGTTTGATTGGAACCAGCTGTTAGGGATTCCTAATAAGGAATGATTCTATAATCAAATACATCTGAGGAGAGGCAAGTTGTACCACAAGCCTGTCCTGAAGATTCAAAATGATTAGACTATAGCAGCCCAAGTCTGACAGTAAAGAAATCAACTTCCTTTTACTTAAGTCACAGTTTCCCTCAGGTTTGTCCACAAAATACTTACGGTTAGAGACAGGAGAGAAAGCAGGACTGAGTCCCATTTAAAAACCCAGAGCTCCTGAATGTGGAAACAAATCTCACCATACTGGGGAGCAAACTTAGGCCTCATGCAAGCTCAGCAAAAATTCTCTGCCATTGAGCTGCTATCGTAGGTCTTTGCACTTTGCCACAGGACCTCACCGAGCTGCCTAGGCTGGTCTTGAACTCACAATCCTCATTTCCACCTGCTCGGTTTCTGTGCATCTTTCATCTATTTCTGTACTAATGATCCAAAATGTAAACCTGACCAGATTTCAAGTAGCTCACCATTCTCTAAGGAAAAGAACCAACTCCATTCAGTGCAAGGCAAAAATAAGACACGCTCTCGTGCTCCTGGCAGCCTCCCTGAATGCTGTCATCTGATGACTTTCTAGTAACTATACTACGTGTTTGCAGCTCTGTGCTTCTGCTGTTCAGTATCCTTCATCTCTTTATTTGTCAGCTTCTAAGTTCTTGTAACACTCAGGTCTTAAGATGGCCTCTTTAGATATAAACATGACTTTTAGTCCCACAGTCCTCATTCCCCACACAGATGAAGCTTCTACTTACTGTCTTCCCCCCAGTTAAAAGGTCCATGCTTGTATCTTCTCATGGCTTTCTCTTGGTAGCATTTAATCTGACTACTGAACTTAGGAGAGCTGTCACAGCCCTTTGGTTACTATCAGGTAGCCTGTCTAGAAAAAAAATCAGGCACTCAACTTTTCTCTCTAATCTCACATCTGAGACAGTTTACTTATACTGAAGACTTCTGTGCTTTATCATAATGGGATAATTTAGTACAAAGATATGAAATTGTACCTCCATATTTCCCGTCTTTAAAAAGTTCTGCTGGGCTGGGGCAGAGGTCAGCAAGGTCTTCCGATGGCCTGACTTCTATATACTTCTGGTGCTCACCAACTTTTATCATCTTTCTTGAAGAGTCCTCTCTTAATAGGAAATAAGATGACTGAATGGCTGAGCTCAGATCCCAGCTGGCTACTTATTAGCTATCCAACTCTGAGCCATTCATGTATCTCCTTAAACTAACTATAACATGGGCGTAGGAATTTTCCTGAGAGGTTTCTAGGCTTGCTGTAACCCATGATAAGCAAGTAAATTACAAGTTTGAACACAACAATGATGCTGGCCTTGTGCTTTACCTTCCTACACTGAATCAAATGGTAAAACCATTCCATTTATTCACTTCTGGGCTTTCTTAAGCCTCCTCCTTACTTGGCTGTTACCTTCTCCCTCCACATGATATTAGTTCTAAAGGGGAAAAGGTTTGTTTTCCTTGTGCTGAAAGCACAAGAGTAACATACTTATGAGGCCCTCTGTGTTTGTTGAACAAATGGTGCAAGTTGCCAAGAAGAATAACACACTAAAAGTTTCATTATAATAAAAAGCACACCTAAGCCAACTTTCCTATACTGGCTTCGAATCCTCTATTTTAAGACACCACATCCCACAATAAAAACATGAGAAAATTTATTAAAATTGCAAGGCAAAAAAAAATAATTCAAAGGTTAGACCTATGTCAAGCGTGACAGAGAATGGATACTTTCTGGAATTTCAGAGTCAGATCCAAGAGTATCACTTTCAGAATGTTCTAGTGGATTTTTACTTTTATTTGTCTTGGATGAAACAGTCATTATTCTACTTTCTTTCTTGACAGAAGTAAATTTTTTCAAAGACTCACTTTGAATTGGTTCATTAACTAAAGAACTATTTTCCCTAGTTCCTTTGTCTTTCCAGCCCACAGATGAGTCAGAATAGGAACGTAGGTCCTTTCCAGGCTGTTTCTTAGCAGAGTGTTTTTTGGTGTGTTCACCCGCTTTGTTCATCTTCTCCGAGGGTGATCTGCTATTTCTAGACAGCTCTTCCTCTTCTCTTTGACTTCCAGTTCCGGGAATCTTTTCTGGTAAAGGTGAACATGCTCCAGCAATGAATCCCTCGAAAGAGTCCTGCTGCTGCTGCTGCTCAGGAGCTGAGGTTCCTAGGTTGTTTCTGGAAGTTTCTATGGTCTCCTGAGCGGAAACTGGGACATGGAAGGAGTCAAGAGGCAAAGGAATTCTAGCATCACCTGTAAATTTCTGAAACTGGAAGGAAAAACAAAAATTCAGTCATGAATAAAGTGAAACATTAAAAATAAGACCTCAATGCTTCCATGTTATTCATGATCATATCATTAAGCAGTCAGTTCATTACTCAGAAGACGTCAGGGTCATTTCTCCCCCCAGGGTTGTCTTGGGGAAGTGATTCTTCACTCAAAAGTTAGCTTAAGTCAGAGCTAGATCTGCTATTTCTATACTTTTAATTGTTGTCTTCTTTTCCTTCACTAAAAAGACACTACTGCAAAAAAAATAAAAAAGTAATCTTTCCTATCCTGCATGCACTGGGCAGCAGTATCCAATGTGTGTGTCAAGGTCAGTTCCCCAGAGCGGTCTGAGGCTGGTGGGTTCCGCGAGGAGGGGCCCGAGGAGGGAGAGCAAAGGTGGCAGGGGCCTCTGTGGCAGACAGCTTTCCCTGTCCCAGTCTGACTGCCCAACACACCCTGCAGTTACTTATGTCTGCATTACTTGTTTCTAAGAGTTATTTGTATCACCACTTGTACCTTCATTAGTGTTCCTTCATTGTAAGCTGACTGCATACAAATAGAAACCTAGACAAAATATGAATAGAATACATTTACAAATTTAAAATTTGGATACTTTCCTCTAAACTTTCCTTTTGCTCTTCACTGAGAATATTCTAATTTAAGTTGTCAAAATAGGTTTACTTATTTACTACAATAACACAAAAACCATGATGTGGGAATAAGCTTAGTAATTTCAGACTAGAGAAGACGTGAAATGTATTTGTGACTCTCAAGCATGGAAATGATCTGAGGCGGGTCATAGCATTTTCTCTCTGACTAGCTAATGTCTTTTTCTGCTAATCAGCCTTCAATCACTAAGTTCTGTTCTACCCACTTACTTGGATATTTTGCATTCGTCCTACAGTACCCTGCTTTGAATCTGGTTTCTCTTCTTCAAGTGCCTTCTTTTCTTCTTCAGGCAGATTACTAATAGTAGAATTCATCTGGGGACGACCTAGCAAATGAAAATCTGACTGATCTATACCAGCCATTGTGGCAAGCTGTCCAAGTCTGCACAAGAAGAGAAGACAGGGGTTATAACTCCAGGAAAATTCATTCCCCAGCTACAGGCATACAACACCTGTATGCATGAACACAATCTCAGAGGTCACATCCTACTCCAGACCATAACCTGCTCTCTCCCACTTAGTCAGATCTTTCCTCATTTGTGCTGTGGAATTAGATCATTCAGCGATCCCTGTTCTCCTCAAGAATATGTTTTGTACCACCCACTTGTAGAACCTCTGTTCTCCCTCCATTTTTCAAATATATATATATATATATATTTTGGTACCAGGGATGGAACCCATCTTGTGCTTGCCAGGCAAGAACTTATTCCACTGAGCTATTACCTCCCCAGTTCCTCCCTCCATTTTTAAATGTACTCTCAAGCTAGGGCATCTCCATCTCCACGCACCTTCCCATTTTTCTCCAGTTCCATATGTATTTGCTCCTAGCCCCCAAACTACTCACCTATGAATATCACTCCATCAACTATTCCAGCAAAATCATTCCTGTGTGAGAACCAGCAATCTATTCTAACCCGCAGTTACCAGCTATTTTAATGTCTAGGTCTTAGTTTAAAATAATTTAACAAGCAAAATTAACAGAAAAAAATTCCTGTAAATTCCTGAATATTTCCAATTAAATTTAGCTTTAATTTTTTTTTTTTTTTTTTTTTTTTTTTTTTGGTCTTTTTGAGACAAGTTCATATTATGTTTTTCTGGCTGGCCTTGATTTCACTTTGCCCAGGCTGGCCTCAAACCTACCACCACGCTCTTACTTCAGTCTCCCAAGTGCTGGGATTACAGGCATGCACCATCATACTTGGCAACTTTAAAATTAGTTTTTAACAAGAATTATACCTACCAATTACTCTCAGTACAGCTGAATTTTCTGACAGTGGGCTGTCCACCTTAGCAGGTTTACCAATTTACATTTCTTTTAAAAAATAAATTCTCCATTTAAAAAATAAAGCATATAATTTAGGAATAACTACACAGCATACACAGCTTATAGAAAATTTGACAAAGCACAAGTTCCCCTGCAAGATATCATTAAAATCACAATGGGAAGAATGCCCTAGAGTCAAGCAAACTAACCCAGCATCTTTGAGGAGATCCAGGAAAGCATGGAACTTCTGGAAAGAATTCTCAATGCTACCCAAAACACCTTCATCATCCAGGATCATATTTGTCATTGACTGTGCATGAAGGGCTTCAGACAAAGAGAAGTTTAGATTTCTTAACTGGGCATTTTCACGTTCTAGCTACAAAAGAAGGGTGAAAATGAGTTCATTTTTTCTCATAGCCATCTAAAGAAAATTTTTAAGTAACAAAAATAAAACATTTTTAAAAACGTGATTCACTTGTAATTAATCTAACTCTACCATTAAAGATAATAAGAGTATCACCTAACAATCAAAACGGGACAACTGACAAAATTTCCTATACATCAAGTTTATTGTTTCATTAATGATCTTTCAAAAAGATCATATTTCTAACTAGTTAAATTCAGATCAAATTAGCTGTCAATGGATCTTCGTAAATTAGAAAATGAAATATAGTCTGATTTGAGCAAAGTGTATTTCACTTCTGCTGAATATGAAGGACTTTTTATAGTAAGGATAATTTTGAATATGTACATTTGTCTAATTTATTAACTGCACAACTACCAATATTCCCTCTTCCTTGACTTGACTTCTTGAAAATATCTACTACCCAGTACATTCCTCTTTCTCATCTGCTCATCTAAAACCACAGGAAAGCTCAATGCTAGTATTTCTCAGAAAGGTTGTTTCATTCACAATGCATGTTTTTGCTTTTCTACAAGCAGCTGCTCAGAATTTACTGGACGAGTCTTTCAACCAAATGCACATACTATCAAGAATTCTTCCTGAATTCACATTACATTCCCTCAGAACCATCTAGCATTCATTTCCATTAGCCTAATTTAGTAAGAGTACAGATTTTTGTCTTTCATTGCATTTCCTTATTCACTTTGCTCATTCACTGACAGCAGACAGACTCATCACCATGTTTTGTTACTGTATGTACAGGAAAGCCTAATAAATATATTTTATGAACAGAAATAAGATGAAGTCATATAAAAACCTGGTTGGGTGGGGTATTACATTTACATTTTTTGAAAAGACACGCTTCTTGGAACATAATTAAATGAATAAGTAAATACAAAGGGTACCAGTGTAACCAATTTTTAATACACTATATATTCTTAGAGTTTATGAAATGTGTGTAGCTTAAAATCAAAACAATTCTCAAAATATGACTTTTACATACCTCACTGACTCGTTTATCAGCCTTAAGCCTTATTACTCTTTCCTCCTTCAGTTGCTTTAAGCACTCCTCCAGTTTTCCCTAGTATTGAGAAACAAAAAATATTGTAGCGAATTCACACTATAACCTCTGAAATTAGTTTCAGCTATAGATTGAATCACGTATCTAGGGGTAGAGCCAGAAATAAACTTTCCAGATTATATATATTCTACTTACTGTATCATACCATGTTAGTGAAATTACCAAAACATATCAAATGAGCACATTACATTTGTTTAAATCCTACTCTTCAGAATAGATCTGTTGCAGCTCATCATAAAAAGGCAGTAAACAGAATGTAATCAATAAATAAGCAATAAAAAATGAGGTTGTGACAGGAAAATTATTACTTGTAGGGCCCCTCATAGAAGTAAACTCTATTAACACGTTTAACAGAACTGCATTTTTAAAAGGAAAAACTTTAAGCTGGACATGCTGGTGCACATCTGTAATCTCAGCACTCAAGAGGCCAAGAAAGAAGAGCATGTTGAAGGTGGTATGGACTACACAGATTCATTCATTCATTCTCATTCTCTCTCTCTCTCACACACATACACACCAACATGAACTTTCAAAACACTTTATTATATGCCAAGCATTGTTCTATGGGTATGGGTTTTTTAGTTAATATAATTTCATCATCAAAAACCTATAAAAATATGAAACTGCTCAAAAGGAAAGAACTGGGATGGGGAAGGGGAGAAAAGAAAGGGGAATAGACACACACTTATACACACAATAGCTAAAATAATACTACTAATTTCTATTGGTTTATTGAAACAGTTAATGCCTAATTATCTGATCAATTTGCATGCCTGTGTCTGTAATGTGAACTACTACACTGAAGATAACAATATGTAATGTAACAACCATTTCTAACCTCCTAACATCTTGTTTTGAAATTCTGTATCATTTTTTTATATTCTCTTTAAAATACAAAAATGAATAAAAAGGGTATCACTTAGGAAGAAAAGAAATACAATTTTAGTAACTGTGTTTATTTATAGATGAGAAAATCAAATCAGAGAGGAGTACATTAATACATCTGAAATCACATAACTACTTCAGTACTATAGCAAAGCTAAGCTTTGATTCCAAGAAGTTGGGGGCTGGTCCTGGTTGCAGAGGTGTTAATTTTCCCCTCATCAATGCCAATGAAATAGGATGCACAAGGGTGAGCATACTCATATTCAGGAACTAAGACTCAGAAGCCCTGGCAAGTGAAGAGGCATTCCTACAGTAGGTGTATACTAAAATGCCCCCCCACTCCAATATGGGGACCCCTGCCTTCCACAGTCAGTCATTCATGCCTGTGAAGAGCTCCAAGTAGATGTCCCCAAGGTGACAACTGACCTGGAGGAAGGGAGAGGACCCCAGGTGGGCACCACATAAACAAGCAAGCCACTAAAGGAACAAGGCTATGCTTGAGAGATTTCAAGCAGAAAGGAATGAGACACAAGGGATTCCCTGCCCCCGCAAGGTCAAGTACAATATGGTAGGAAGGAACATAAAGGTAAGGAAGGCCTCAAGAGGTTTGTGGGCCCTTGACTGACTCTGCAAGGAAATGGAGCCTTGGTCCTCATCACAGGGGCTGATGTCAGCTGACACCCTAAATAACTCTGCAGGGGAGTCTCTCTCAGAGCCTCAGGATAACAGGAGATGGGACGGCTTGGCTTTGTTTTGTCTGACTCTGAGGAGACATCCCAGTCATGCCCTGCCTAGACTTCCAATCTATGAAGCTAATAAGAAATATTACTATTTAAAACTATTGAGGTCTAAGCAGTGAAAATTAATATACTGTTCAATACCCAGGTAAATGAATAAAATAATACCTGCTATTGTTTGTTTACTGCTGCACCATTTGACTAACATACAGTATAAATGTATATTTATGAAAACAGCAAGATGTATTTTAAATGTTTACTTAAAAAAAGTTTTAACTTAAAAATTAAGTTTAAGCATAGAAATATATCTATGTCTATAAAAACTACAGATACATAACCATACCAGTAGAAGAAATTAGTAGTACTTTCTGGAGTGATCTCTAGATATACAAAATATTTGGATTCCCCTAGAGAAATCATTACAGATATAGGCAAAGCTTTATTTATCAATACTAATGCCTTAGAAATGTAACTACCTAAACTCTAGAAACAAACTAAAAGCTTCATATTGTGATTAGCTTAATAAACAATATATCCACATAAAGAAACTACTTATGGGCTGGCCAGATAGTTCAGCAGACTAAAGCACCTGCTTAGGAAGAACACAGGGAGCGGGGCTCAATTCCCAGCATGCCGTACTGGCCCTGTACCCAGGGTGCGCTGAGACAGCGACTGACACTGGGCGTGGTGGTGTGTGCTATAACCCAACACTTGGGAAGCTAAAAACAGGAGGATCACTACAAGTCTGATCTACATAGTGAGACCATACAGACCCTGTCCTAAATACGAAAATAAAATAAATGAAGCTACTTAAAACGTGATGATATAAATAACTCAACCACAATTAATGAATGAGCTTTAGAAGTTGTATTCTGAAAATGTTTTTGTGTATTTTTCTTGCAAGATGGTTAGTCCATAAACTTAACTGAGTAATAGCATGACAGAATATTTGGACACTTTTTGAAGAAAAAAGCTGATTATACAATACTCGTTGTGTGGAAATGTAGTGGTTTTCCTCTCAAGTTCATTACTTCTCAAAACTTTCCTCAAAGAAAATTAGTAAATATTCTAATACTTTAAAAACATCTTTGTAGGTGTTACTGGGCTTAAACTCATAGTTCTTCACACAGTTATAGCCCCACTCTTATAAATCTTCAGCAGAGTCTTGCTAAGTTCCCAACACTATAGACTAGAATGGGAATCCTCCTGCTACAGCCTCCCAGAGTTCTGTGATTATAAGCATGAGCTCCACACCCAGCCTTCAGATTCTTTAGTGTTAAGATCAAGCAAGTGTTTAATGGTAAAAATAAGAAATTAAAAAGTTATTGTATTATTCACATAACACCATTAATATTTAAAACATATCACAGAAATTTTAAACAATGATGAAAAAGAAAGTGGTCCAGGGATATAGCTCAGTAGCACAGTGCCTGCTTGGTAAGCACAAGGTCATGAGCTTAACACATCGCCAGCCAAGAGCCTCAGCACAACTAAAGACTAAACTCCACTGCTGACTGGTTCTAAGCAAGACCTCGAAGTTAAATTACATGAAATAGCTTCTCCCTCTAGTGGAAAGAATTAGAACATTAACAATAAATTTCTTTCCCCAATATTCCTTCAAAGTTTAGAGTAATTCATGCTCCTCAGAGGAAATGCATAAACACAGAAGCACACAATCGTAAGTAATGTCATTCAGTAAACACTGCAATCATGACAAAGTTTTAGACAAACGCAACTAATTCTTGCGTTTGTTCCCCACCCCTTCTATACACTGCCAAGGTGCTTCCATGCCCCCCAGAATACAGCATCTACCATTTATGTGTGTATCAATTCATGTCCATTTTTTCCATTTTACATTGTACTGCTCATTTTTCACACAATCAGTGAGAGGGCTTTTATAATACTGACCTGTAAGTGGCTATAAACAGTTCATTGGGTGGTTTATAGGTTCACTTAGCTAAACATACAGATTGTTTCCAACTTTTCAATATTGCAAGATAAAAATCACTTTTATGCAACAGGGTTCTCTCCTTCATCTGCACAATAAGTTTCTTGAAATAATTCAACTAAGAAAAAAAGAAGCCAGAGAGACAGCTCAGTGGCATAAGCACTTGCCTGGCAAGCACAAGATTCTGAGTTTGATCCTCAGTACAAAAAAAATAAAAGAAAGTTTAAGGCAAAATTAATGAACATTTTTAAGGCTCTGAGGGATGTACATCCAAGCTGTTTTCCAAGACTTTTCGGAGATTTTATACTGCTACCAGAAATGGAGCCTACCACTTCCACCATCACTGATGGCTTGCCTGCCCAGTATAGGGAGGAGGGAGGGCAGGAAAAGTTCCTTGGTTAAGCATGTGTCTCTAGCACCTCTTGTGCCTAGCACAAAGCAGAAAAGCAATACAAAGCTAGGTGTGGTAGTGCACACTTACAACCTCAGCACTCAGGAAGCTGAGGCAGAACTGTTCTGATCTGAGGACAGCCTAGGCTACACAATGAGTTCAAGGACAGCCTAAACCAAGTGGTGACGCCTGATTCAAAAAAACCAAAACAAGCTGCTGCCAATGCAAGATGTGCCAATTGTTTTTCTCTAATTGAATACATGGAAGATTGCATTCTTCTTTGAATCTACACTTACCTATTGACTAATATAGTTTTTTTTATAGATTATGTTTTAAGCACTCAGATTCTCTATTAGCTATAAACCATAAGGAAATGGAATAACTGTAAGCCT
The DNA here is from genome assembly GCA_004027165.1 of Ctenomys sociabilis. Taxonomy (NCBI): domain Eukaryota; kingdom Metazoa; phylum Chordata; class Mammalia; order Rodentia; family Ctenomyidae; genus Ctenomys; species Ctenomys sociabilis. Next base: position 4,434 of record PVKA01006556.1, on the reverse strand, counting down.
TTATTTCCTCATCTAAAAGGGAAAATAAATTCACACACAGGGTCCTTTTAACGATCAAATCAACCTAACACACACAAAACTTGTGATTCTCCTCCCATAGCTGGCCTCCTAGTATATACAGAATATGTTCAACATGAAGTGAGTGAACACAGGAATGTAAGCAGTAGAGAAGCGCTTAGAAGCAAAGCTGTCTCTTCCCAACTCATACATCAGCTTCCTAGCAGTAACCACTTCTCTCAAGCAAAGATTTTAGCTGCACAATGATACACATGCTGAAAAGTACATAGACAGAAACAGTTGAGGAATATTCATGCAACTACTACCCAGTTGGACAAGAGTACCCTCCAGCAACTCTGAAATCTCTCCTTCTCTCTTCCCATCACCAGCTTTTCTTTCTCCCAGTTAGATACCCTCAATTTCTCAAGGATCCTCTCCTTTATCTGGCACATGTTCCTAACAAGTTTGGTATTATCTACTAATTTTATGTAAAGGGGATCATAATATACAAAATCTCTTGTATCATCTTCTTATACAACACTTTTTTTTGTAGTTTTGAGTCCTGCCATGCAGTTCAGACTGGCTTTGAACTCACAACAATCCTCTTGCCTCAGCCTCCCAAATGCTGAGATTACAAATGTATGCCACTATGCCTGGCTTTTTATGCTCATTCATTTTTATGCATCATTACTGCCTTTAACTCTAATTGATTCAATTTTAATGCTTTTTTCTTTATTTCCTTGCTCTACATAGTCGCAATCATTTGAGCTGCTTTCAGGCTGGGTCGTTACAAATAATCGGAATCTTTACGTCCATCTCTATGAATTATTGAGCATTTTTTCAGGGTAATGTGACAGATCACTGAGCACTCACACATGTTTAGTTGGTAGAAATGTTAATGCCTTTCCAAAGTAGTTTTGCTGACTCACATTCCATATAAACCTGATACGAAATTCTTATCCCACACCAGCTACTAATACTTTGTTGCAATGATAGGAGTGCAGCGGCATTTATCATTTATTTTAAATTTTATTCCATGTTTATCAGCTCCTTGGATTTTTTTTGTGTGTGAATATACAATAAATTCTGTGTGTATGTTTGTGGCACTGGTGCCAGAACCCAGGATCTGGCATGTGCTAGGCAACCACTCTCACACTGACTGCACCATACCCAATCCTGTTTGCTTTCTTTTTTTTTCTGAGGTAGGGTCTTGCTGAGCAGCCACGACTGGCTCTGAGCTTCTGATTCTCCTCAAATAGCTGGCCTCCCAAATAGCAGGGATCACAAGACACACCATCACATCTTCCTCCTAATTTACCTTATCTACAAAATTAATTATGGTGGGGCATGGTGGTTCACACCTATAATGCCAGCATTTGGAAGGCTGGACAGGATTGTAAATTCAGGGCCAGTCCAAAAGGGCATTCTGTTCTATGTGCACAGACAAGTTCACATTTTGCTTTCCTGGGATTTGAATCCAAGATCTTTGCACTGAGCTACAGCCTTAGCTCTTGAGACAGGGTTTTGCTAAGCTGTCCAAGCTGGGTTTGAACTTGTGATTCTCTTGTCTCAGCCTCATGCTTACATGTACACCACACCTGGATAGCTCTCTTCCTTTATGAGAGACAGAACAAGACAGCTTGTGCTCAAATCCTTGATCCAACTAAATTAGGTATAGTTTGGGCAAGCTCCTTTTCTTCATTTTCTGAAAAATAGGAATAAAAACTAAGAATACTGGCACTTACTGAGTAAAGTTATTCTAAGAATTATGCAAAAAAAAACCAAAACCACAAACAACTGAGTGTCAAAAAGTTCACACAAGTTAATGATTATGTTATATGCAACTTACCAATAAAATCTGCCAACCAAGACATTGTTTCCATTATTATGATTAAGTGAATATAGCAATGCTATCTCTATATGTATAGAATATGCCTCCTAGTTTCAGCAGGATACAAGCCAACCACATACTCCAACTTGTCCCACTTGTTCCAGTTTATAAGCCCTTGGCCAGATGTTAGCCTTACAGCACCTCCTTACGCTACTAAAAGGTGTTCTGGTTCATACACGTTAAATCGATGGTCATCCATCACTAGGCCACTGAAAAGGCACATTCTTGTGCCAAGTTCAAGTCAATTCTTCTGCATCGCGTACCAGCAGCAGCTTAACCCACCCCCTTGTTTATAGAGTGCTTTATGTTTATGGCAAATGAGCTTTTCTCTTCTCTGCAATTGGATTCCCTTCTTCTCTCCCTTTCCCCTTCTTCTGACAGTCCCTAATGTCTACTAGTAAGCCTCAAGATTTATTAAAGCTCCCATCACACACACCACCACACTCCCATCCCATCACACAAACTTCTCAGATCTAGACTGGCTGCCCTCTGAATACCCTATCATCTAACTGCCTTATTCTATCATTTTGCTGGATTATAACTTCACAGAAAAGACACTGCATAGGCAGTAAACTTTCAGGTTTGTTAGCACACTCTTCAGCCTCTACTTAGAATAGCTCTGTTCCACACAAAACCCTACATGCAAAATGGTTTGTTTCTAACAGCCTGTGAAGCACCTTTGCCATACCCACTAGGACCCACAGTAGCTGACAGATGACCCAGCATGACAGAAGTATGACATAGCATGATTATTTCTTTGTAGAAAACTAAATAGCATTTTCTTTCTGAGATATAGCTCAAGTCTCACTATCTTGAAATGTTACAATGAAGAAGCCTAGTTCTGTGTATCAATTTTCATTCATTTTGTTGGGTAGCTCAGCTCTTTCCTACTTAAAGTCTGATATTTTCTCTTAGCATTGGAAATTTTTTATTTCTTTTGCTTTTGGCAATTTCCTAAACCTCCATTTCCCCCATCACCTCTGACATTTCAAATACAGATAAAATGTCCCTAATGTAAAATCTGAAATAAAAAAATGCTCCGAAATCTGAAACTTTTTGGGTGTTGATATGATACAGTGGAAGGTGGCAACCAGTACACAGGAATCTCTGAAATGCTGCAGACTTCCTTCACAGACTGTGTTTAAGGTCTGTATGAAGCCTAACTCCATTTCATGTTTGACTTATACCACATCCTTAGGATGTCTCATTAACTTGTATATATATTGTACAATTAAATATTTAAAGGTTTAAAATTAGAAAAACCCAAAAAGAACTACAGGCCAATCTCTCTCATGAACATAGATGCAAAAATCCAGAATAAAATTCTAGAAAACAGAATACAAAAATCATTAAGAAGATCATACACCATGACCAGGTAGGATTCATCCCATGGATGCAAGGATGGTTTAATATTTGCAAATCTATAAATGTATCAACAGAGCCAAATCTCAAAACCATATGATTATCTCAATTGATGCAGAAAAGGCTTTTGACAAAGTCCAGCACTCATTCATGTTCAAAGTCCTACAGAAAATTGTAATATAAGGCCTCTACTTCAATATGATAAGAGCCATCTATGACAACTTAACAGTTAATATAATTCTAAATGGGGAAAAACTAAAATCTTTTACTCCCAGATCTGGTACAAGACAAGGATGTGTGTTATCACCCCTCCTATTCAATATAGTTCTGGAATCATTAGCTAGAGACATTAGACATGAGATGTAAAAGGAATAAGAATAGGTAAAGAAGAAGTTAAATTATCATTATTTGCAGATGACATAATACTTTACTTCGAAGACCCAAAAAATTTCACTAAGAAGCTAGTAGAATTGATACACAAATTCAGTAGCATAGCAGAATACAAAGTCGATACGCAAAAATCAACAGCATTTGTTCACACAGATAACAAACACACCGAGAGGGAAATTATAGAAACAATACCTTTTAGAATAGCACTGCGGAAAATGAAATACCTTAGAATTCATCTAACTAAAGAAGTCAAAGATATTTTCAAGGAAAATTACAGTACTTGGAAAAAACAGATTGCAGAGGATTTCAGAAAATGTAAAGATATTCCTTGCTGCTAGATAGGAAGAATCAACATCATGAAGATGGCCATACTCCCAAAACTGCTGTACAGATTTAAGCCAATCCCTATCAATTGCTACCACTAGCATACCTCCCAGAACTAGAGAAATCACTCCTAAAATTTATTTGGAACGAGAAAACACCTAGAACAGCAAAGGCAATCCTGGCCAACAAAGACAAGGCGGCACACATTCCAATTCTTGACTTAAAATTATACTACAAAGCTACTGAGATAAAATCAGCATGGTAGTGGCAACAAAATAGACCTGAGGATCAATGGAATAGATCAGAAGATATAGAGGCCTCTATGAACACACCCAGCACCTGATCTTCGAAAGAAGGGCCAAACATGCTTACTAGAAGAAAGATAGCCTCTTTAACAAATGGTGCTGGAAAAACTGGCTTTCTACATGCCAAAAACTAAAACTTGACCCAGGTCTATCACCATGCACTAA
>PVKA01006555.1:65849-83041 GCA_004027165.1 Ctenomys sociabilis | reverse complement strand
CAGACCTCGATGCTGAGCGCCAGGGCTACCAGGAGGGTGGGCAGCATGAACAGGACGTGCACTCGGATCTCCACGCTGCCCCTGTTCTCAATGTGCGTAGCCATCAGCAGCACCACCACGTAGAAGGCCAGGGCTTCCGCGGCCCGCTCCAGCTTCACGTTCTGCCGCGCCAGATGCCTCTGGCTGACAATGTCCACCAGGCCGCTGAGCATAAAGAAGGAGTACATGGTGATGTGCTGCCAGCTGTCCTTGAACAGAAACGGCCGCTGTGGGGCCTCCCAATCCACCAGCCTGGTCCTGTTCACCCCCGGGGGGTAGAAGAGCTCACCCAAGATGCCCGTGAACGTGAGGCCCACCTTCACCATTCCTTCCACTGTTGTCCAGTGCCACCGATTGTGTCCTCGCTTCTTCCTTGGAGGCAGAGGGGGCTTGAGGTCCCTCCGTCCCCATAGCAGGGCCAGGGACAGTAGCACTGAGTAGTAGAGCGAGAAGAACAAGAAGAAGCTCGCTGGCAGCAAGTGTCCCGCGAGGGTTCCCATCGCTGGAGAGTGTGTGGAGACTGCAGATGAGCAGCTCTGCACCCTTTTGAGCTCCCAAGCCTCTGAATGCAGAGCCTGCCCTGGGAGGCGCACCCTGTCTCCCACACAGAGGCAGAAGCCCCAGCCTGCCCCTCCCAGGGCGTGGCCTCCCTACAGTGTCTTGCTCTTGCTGCTCCCTACTGAGACGGTGGGCCTCCTCCCTCAGCTGACTGTGCAGAGAGGCCAGCTGGCTCTTTCTCTCCCCCACCCCTCCACCTGGGTCAGGAGAGACAAGGTCAGAGGGAGACAGAGGCTTGACGCTCTCAGATGGACTGTCTGCGCCACGTTCGTTACACAGGAGCTTCTCATTTCAAATCCTTAACAGCTCTGTGAGGGAGGAGTCATTGCCCAGATTTTATAGGTGAAATTACGGCTCAGAGCGGTGACAGAACATGCAGGAGGTTACTCAGCTAGCTGCTATCCCAGTAGAGCTGGGGTGTGTCCCAGGTCCCATTCTTAAAAGTCCAGAGTTTGCAGCTCAATGATTGAGATTCAGCTCCAACACTTGAAGGCCATGTGACTGCGGGCAAGTGACTTTGTCTCTATGGGTCTTTTATTCTTTTTAATTTTTACAGTATGCAATATATTAATTATTGCAACTGTTCTACTAACCTGTTTTGAAACTATCTCATTGCTACTTTCTCAATAAAATTAATATAACAAAACACTTCAAAAAATAACAACAAAAATTTATTTATTTAGTACAGAGCCTCACTATGCAGCTCAAACTTGTAGTGATCCTTCTGTCTCGGCCTCCACAGTGCTGTGATTACTGGCATGTGCCACCACCCCTGTTTCAGGGCCGGCACAATGAACCCAGGGTTCCAGGGTTCCAGGGCTGGCATGGCATGAGGTACTGGGGATTGAATCTAGGTCCTTGCACTTGCCAGGGAGGCGCTTAGGCTGCTGATCTGACTCCCAAGCCCCATCTTTATGGGTCCTGATTTCTTTTTTATTTAAAAATTGTTTTTCTTCTTTATCAATACACATTCACATTACATAATGATTACATTTTTGTGGGAAGTTGATATATAAGTAACACATCTTAATTCCTTTTTTTTTTTTCTTTTCCTTTGCTTCGGTTTATTTCTTAGACTCTTTTTTTTTTTTTTAAATAGGGTACTGGAGATTAAACTCAGGACCCTGCACTTGCCAGGCAAGCGCTTTTTCTACTGAGCTATCTCCCAGGGCCCTCCTAGAGTCTTATAATAAGAGTTTAACACAGAAGCAGTTGCTTGATGAATAAGTTTTTTGGTCTTTATCTGAAAAATCTTCATATAAATTTGGTTTAAGCCTCAGAAGCCGGCTCCTGAGCTCTGAGGAAGCTTGCCTTCTCTTGAGCTACCTGATCTTTCTGTGGGCAAGGGACATTTTGGGATGGTTCCATCTCTTCTTTTTAACTTCTCTCACATAGTACCATGAGCTACATCTCCTCCATCATGTCTAGAGTTACATGTTCTTTATGCACTGAGAGAACTGTTTCTTGTAAGCATCTTCATCTTCTTCCATTAGGTAATGCATAGAATCTGTGACATTCTGACCCATAATGTGCTTCCAATGTACTTCTCATTGAACTCCTTCCTTGCTTTCAGATCATAACCAGGGAGTGCCTTGGTACTGTGAGGGATAGACAAGACTCCACCCTTTAGGGCTCCAGAAACTTTATTGCAGGTTGTAGTTCTGGCAAGGCCTGTATCCAAATAGCAGGTGAAGGCACCAGGTTTGCCATCAATGCTTTCCACATTGTATTCATCCCCAGTCACCTCCACCTGGCCTTCATAGATCTTAACATGCCAAACCTACCGAGAAGCCTGCGGGCCAGCAGCAGGCCAGTACAATACACTGCAGCGTAATTTGTTAGGCCAACTTTCAGACCATATTTTGGTAGTTCATGTGCATATGCTGCACAGACTATCATATGCCCTTCAATACAGCAATCTGACAAATGAAATCTCTGTTAATTACACAAACTATCATCCTGTATTTAGGAGTGTTGTCCTTATTTTTGTCCTGTATTATCAAGTGCTCACAGCATAGTAATCCCTCTCATCATCTTATCTCTTAAAGTAGGATTCATTCTTGACAACTTTAACAAAACCCATTTTGTGTAATATAGACCCACATCTAAGCCCTACACAGACCTGCGGGCTCAGCAGCGCCACAGGGGGTAAAAGCTTAATTCTTTTTTTATATCCCTTCTCCTCTTCTCCTTGCTTCCCTTTCTTCTGCCCTCTCTCTTTTGATCCCCTTCCCATTTGCAAAAGTTTTAGCTCCTTCTTCCTATTATCTACCATTTACCCTCTACTTTAATTTACTTACTCTTTGGGATTCTTAAATAAGAAAGACCCTGAATATTTAAGCTTGTGTGTCTCATGGATTTCACTTAACATCATGGTCTCAAGGTGCCTCTATTTTCCTACGAAAGACTCAAGTTTATCGTTTATGGCAGAATAGTACTCCACTGTATCTATTTTATTATTTATGTATTTATTTATTTTCATTTATGTATTTGGTACAGGGTCTCACTACACAGCTCAGACTCCTAATGATCTTCCTGTTTTCAGCCTCCCAGTGCTGGGATTACAGGCAGTGCCACCATGCCCAGATTTGGGTAGACATGACCCAAGGGCAGGGCTAGTGCATGTGGGGCCAGGGATCAAACCCCGGTCCCTGCACTTGCCAAAGCAGGCACGTAATCTCCTGAGCTATCTCACCAGCCCTATTCCATTGTATCTAAATACCATACTTTTGACATATACCTTTGGTAGACAGACTGATCAGAACCCAGAAGACCTGGAACAGCCGGGCCTGGGTGCACAGAGTGATCAGAAAGATCTGCAATGTGAAAGGGACTGAAGCAATAGTGAGGAGCCAGCAGCCAGGCTCTGGAGAACTTAAGCAACAGAAGACCAGTCTCAGCCCCCACATTGAGAGGCCAAATGTCAGTGCCACCCTCAGCACAATTCCCATGGTCAAGTTGGCTGGAGGACGCAGCACATTTCTGGGATTTGGCATGGACACTGTCACAGGACTGTACCCACAGAGATATTTTACTGCTTTTATTCTTCCTTGTTTGTCTGATTGGCAATCCTTTTCCTTTCTGGTTGGAAGTCATCTTATTTGTTCTGGTATTTTTGTTATTTTTTTATTTGAATTTTGTTTCTTTTCATTCATTCTCTCTTTCTTAGATCTACTATTTTTCTTTTTTTCTTTCTTACTTTGCTGTTCTCTTTAGTTTTTTGCTGTTCTTTTTTAATGCTGCTTTTTTTTATTTTTTTACTTTACTATGAGGCTATATCCTCAATCATTTGTTTGTTTGTTTGTTTGTTTATTTAGAGGTGGGTCCCAATGAGTTGCCCAAGCTGACCTTAAATTTGTTAACTTCCTATCTCACACTTCCAGGTAGGTGGGATTACAGTTTTGCAATACCATAAAAAGCTTTGATTCTTTTCTTCTGTTAACTACTTCTTTTTTCTTTTGTAATTTTTAAAATTTATTTATTTGTATTTTAACTTGAAGAGTGAAAAATAGAAGCAAAAACAAAAAGAAAAAATAACAAACACGGAAACCTACAATAATACATATGTTACAGATTTTCAAAACATGGATAGCAAAAATTATATATATATATATTAAATAAAACAGTCCAACACAGATCAGCAGTCCATAATAGAGGCAGGTTATCCACAGAAGTTGTTGACTTGAGCCATTCACACCTCAGCATATTAATATGACTTTATATAACTCCATTTTTACACTTTTCTGTTGGATGATTAAGACCGAGTTAAAACAGGACCTATATAACAAGAAATGTAACTTTTGTATCAGATAAGGTCAGTCATGTACCCTCAGGGTTTATCCTGTAACCCTGTACTGCTCTTTGTAGATCCCTTGTCAGTGTCAGCCTTGTGGGTGAGTCACGACCATTGTTTGAGCAATTTGCTCTCTGTGGAAGCCTGAGAGAAAATTTTCTCTCCATGTGATTCTCCATAAGCACACTATACACACAATATAATGATCGCATTATTCTGTGGCTCCATAATCTCCTTGATCAGAAAATTTGAAGCATAATTGAGATACATGATGTTATAGTACAAATTCTCCTATCTCTTGAGTCTTCACTGACCTCAAAAGACTAGGGCCTAAATGTTGGCTGATCTTTCAGCCTTTCTTTTTCACCAATTTTTGATCTGCAAACTTAGGTTGTTAACCCTCCAGAAGAGAAGTTTATTATTACCCTGCAACATATGCAGTTCACTTTACCCACACTATTAGTCTAAATATCAGATATCACAGGCATAACATGGAACATGTATTTTCCATCAAGTATTGAAATATTAAACTCTAAGTCCATACAGAATATGAAGAAGAAAAAAATTTAAAAAAATAGGAATGAACACTTACATATATTTACATAGATATCTAGAAATCCATCCATATACAGCATAGTAGCATTGTAGCATGACTGTCTTGTGACATTTTTCTGTCTCATTTTTCATTTACTACCCTTTAAAAAAAGGCAGTATAGTAATAGTTAGTATGTCATGACAAGAAGTCCATATGTACAAGACCAGAATGGCAGGCATTTGGAGTGTGACCTTTCTATTACACTTTGTTAAATTCAGTGCAGTTGCTTGGTTCACAGGCATCAGCATATATAGTCTGTTGGGGTGAGAATCCTACCACTTAACTGCTAGTTTCAAAAATCTCCTGATGTTTCTCAGGATCATTGTCTTACCCATCTAATTTGCATAAGTGAATGGTCTTGCCCTGTCATGTTTCTCAGCATTTCTCCTTGCCCTCTCCTCATTGCCCAATCTTCAAGTTCTCACTTTCCTTTTAATTGTGTTACACATTTCTATTTGCAATTCTTCTTTTGAGTTATACTAGGGAGATTACATGATATTTGCACATGTGGGTCTGGTTTATTTTGCTTATAAGTATGTCTTCAAATGGCATCCACTTAAATATGAAGGTTTGAGTTTATCATTCTTTACAACTGAGTAATACTCTATTGTATAAAAATACCACATCTTTTTCAACCATTCCTCATGTGACAGACATGTCAATTGTTTCCGAGATGTGGCTATCACAAATTGTGCTGCTATAAACATAGGTACACATATGTCCCTATGATAAGATGTTTTCAGTTCCTCTGGGAAAATTCCCAGTAGGGGGACATCTGGCTTAAATGGGATTTCCAGTCCTAGTTTTACAAGGCGTCTCCATACTGACCTCCACAATGGTTGAACCAGTCTACAGTCCCACCAGCAGTGGAGAAGGGTTTCCTTTTCCCCACAACCTCTCCAACATTTGTTGTTGGTTGATTTGTTTATGATAGCCATTCTTTCTGGGGTTAGATGGGATCTCAGTGCTGTGTTAATTTGCATTTCACAGATGACTAGTGATGTGGAGCATTTTTTCATATATTTATTTGCTTCTTTAATTTCATCCTCTGAGAAGTGTGTGTTCAACTCAGATGCCCATCTCTGGATTGGGACTTTAATTTTAGGGGTCCTGATATTTTTTAGTTCTTTATAAATTCTAGAGGGCAGACTCTTTTCTGAGTGCTTATGAGTTAGGGTTTTTTCAAAATTTGTGGGTTTTCTTTTCACTTTGATGGTAATGTCTTTTGAGGTGCAAAAACTTCTCAGTAACAAGTGGTTCCAGTTGTTAATTCTTTCAAGTGTTTCCTGTGCAAATGCATGTTTGTTCATGAACTCTTTGCCTACCCCTATGTCTTCACAAGTTTCTCCTACTTTCTCTTCCAGGAGATTGAGTATCTCTGTGAGGCGAATGTGATAACCACTACACTGCGGGAACAGCTAGATTGAGTATCTCTGTTTCAATGTTAAGATCTTTAATCCATTTTGACTTTAGCTTAGTTCATGGTGTTAGACCTGGGTCAAGTTTTAGTTTTCAACGTGTGGAGAGCCAATTTTTCCAGCAGCCTTTGTTAAAGAGGCTGTCTTTCTTCCAGCAAGAGCAGTTGGCCCCTTTGTGGAAGATCAAGTGGTTGAGTGTGTTCGTAGGGGCCTCTGCATCTGCTAGTCTATTCCATTGGTCTTCAGGTCTATTTCATTTCCAATACCATGCTGGTAGCTTTGTAGTGTAATTTCCAGTCAGGAATTATAATGCCTCCTGTCTTGTGTTTGTTGGTCTTTGCTATTCTAGGTCTTTTCTGGTTCCAAGCAAAATTTAGAAATGCTTTCTCTAGGTCTGGGAGGTATTTTGTTGGTAGTTTGATAGGGATTGCATTGAATCTGTACAACAGTTTTGGGAGTATGGCCATCTTCACGATGTTGGTTCTTCCTATTGAGGAGCAGGGTATATCTTTCCATTTTATGGAATCCTCTATGATCTCTTTCTTCAGAGCATTACAATTTTCTGTGAAAAGATCTTTAACTTCTTTAGTTAGATGAATTCCAAGATATTTCATTTTCCTTGGTGCTATTGTAAAAGGCATTGTTTCTATAGTTTCTCCCTCAGTGTGTTTGTTATCTGTGTAGAGAAATGCTATTGACTTTTGAGTACTGACTTTGTATCTTGCTGTGCTACTGAATTTGTGTATCAATTCTAGTAGCTTCTTGGTGGAGTTTTTTGAGTCTTCCAAGTAAAGTATCATGTCATCTGCAAATAGTGACAATTTAATTTCTTTACCTATTCTTATTCCTTTTATTTCTCCCTCTTTTCTTATGGCTGTAGCTAATGATTCCAAAAGTATATTGAATTGGAGGGGTGATAGAGGACATCCCTGTCTTGTGCAAGATCTAAGAGTAAAAGATTTCAGTTTTTGCCTGCTTAGAATTATATTAGCCATTGGGTTGTCATACATGGCTTAAATCAAATTGAAGTAGAGGCCTTCTATTCCAATTTTCTGAAGGATTTTGAACATGAATGAATGTTGGATCTTGTCCAAAGCCTTTTTTGCATCAATTGAGAAGATCATGTGGTTTTTAGTTTTCACTCTATTGATATAGTGTATTACATTTGCAAATATTGAACCATCCTTGCATCCATAGGATGAATCCTACCTGGTCATGGTGTATGATCTTTATGATGATTTGCTGTTTTCTGTTTTCTAGGATTTTATTGAGCATTTTTCCATCTATGTTCATGAGGGAGATTGGCCTATAGTTCTCTTTTTTAGTTGTGTCTTTCCCTGGTTTTGGTATCAGTATAATACTTGTCTCCAGGAATGATTTTGGGAGTAGTGTTTCCTTTTCAATTTCATTGAAGAGTTTATGGAGTGTAGGGATTATATCTTCTGTAAATTTCTTGTAGAATTCAACTGTGAATGCATCAGGACCTGGACTTTTCTTTGTCGGCAAGCTTTATATTACATTTTTTATTTTGTTGGCTGTTTTTGGTTTATTAAGAGTTGTTCTATCTTATTGATTCACTTTTGTTAATTTGTACCTTTCTAGGAATCTGTCCATTTCATTCCTTATTGCTTGTATTTGAATATTTTCTTTCCTCTTTTTGATGAGGTTAGCTAGTGGCTTATCAATTTCATTTAATTTTTCAAAGAACCAGCTTTTTGATTCTTTGACTCTTTGAACTCTTTTTCTTTGTCTCAGTTGAAGTAATTTTTGCTTTAATCTTTATGATTTCTTCCCATCTTTGGGCTCTGGGTTTGGTTTGCTCTTCTTTTTCTAGATGTTGGAGGTGCTGCATTAGTGTGTTTATTTGTTTCCATTCTGTTTTTCTAATGTATGAGTTCATACCTATGAACTTCCTCTGAGAAATGTTTTCATCGTATCCTATAAATTCCAATAAATTGTGGTTGAATTTTCATTGAATGGTAGATATTGTTGAATTTCTTGTTTAATTTCATCTGTAACCCATTAATTGCTGAGTAGGGCATTGTTTAATTTCCATATATTTAGGTGCTTTTGCTGGTTTCTTTTGTTATTTATGTCGAGTTTCATTGCACTGTGGTCAGATAATATGCATGGGATAATTTCTGTTTTCTTGCATATACTTAACCATGACCTATGGTGTAGTATGTGGTGTATTTTAGAGAATGACCCATGTGCAGCTGACAAGAATGTGTATTCAGCTGTGGTTGGCTGGAACACTCTGTATATGTCCATCAAGTCCATTTGTTCCAGGCTCTGGTTCAGTTCTTCTACTTCTTTGCTAAATTTTTGTCTAGTTGACCTGTCTTTGTGGGATAAGGGGGTATTTAAGTCTCCTGTTAAGACTGTAGTATTGGATATTACCTTTTTCATATCCATTAGGATTTGTTTTACATAGTTGGGTGCTCCTGTGTTTGGTGCATACCTATTAATGAGAGTTACCTCTTCCTGTTGAAATCTTCCCCTAACCAGTATATAGTGGCCTTTTTTATTTTGTTTGGTCATTCTTGGTTTGAAATTGAGACTGTCTGAGAACAAGATTGCTATTCCTGCTTCTTTTGCAGTGCTGTGGCATGCAGTATTGTTTTCTACCCTTCGACTTTAAGCCTATGAATGTCTTTTTGAGTTAAGTGTGTTTCTTGTATACAGCATATTGTTGGGTTTTGTTTCCTAATGCACTGTGCCAGTCTATTTCTCTTAATTGGTGAATTGAGTCCATTTACATTAATAGTTATAATTGAAATGTGTTGACTTATGATTGTCATGATATTAACCTGCTGTTGTTTACTCCTTTTTGTCCTGTGTTTAATTGTTTGCCTTATTTAGTGGGTTCCTTCTGTTTTCATCCATGGACTTCTAGTCATTGTGGCCCCTCTCTAGAACATCTTTTAGTAGCCTGTGTAGGGATGGCTTTATCATCATGAAATTCTTTAGTTGTTCTTTGTCATGGAAACACTTCACTTCTCCATCAAACTTCAGAGAGAGTTTTCCAGGGTATAGTAGTCTGGGCTGGAGTTTGTTTCCATAGAAGACTTGAAGAACTTTGATCCATGTTCTCCTTGCCTTCATGGTTTGTGAAGAGAAGTTGGTTGTAATTCTGATGGGTTTCCTTTGAATGTGATCTGCTTCTTTTGTCTAGCAGCTTTCAGTATATTGTTCTTGTGTTGGATTTTTGGGATCTTGACTATTATATGTCTCTGTGTGTTTTTAGTTGGGTTGAAGTTGTTTTGTGTTCTGTATGCTTTAGTTACCTGAATGTTAGATTGTTTCTTTGTCGGGAACTTAACCAGACCCACAGGTAAGTCCACGAAACCCTAGAGGGGGAGTGGGGATAAGAACAGGACAGGAGACATGAGAAATGGAGACAAGACAGGATTCTGATCAAGTTTCGTTTATTGTATAGAAGCCAGCAATATATATAAGGTTAGCTGACACAATCGTGGGCAAGGTAGGGTAAATGGGGCAGGGAAATGTGCATGCGAGCAGGTAACTAAACAACTCTGGGAGGTCTATCGGAAGTATTAGCCATGGAGTGGAGACTGTGGGTGAAAGGGTGCAAGTAACTAGGCAACGGGGCAAATGGCAGAAAGTTCTACCCCTGGGGGAGGTAGCAGGATAACTAGGGAAATAGGTCAGAAATAGAGACTTTTCTCAGCAGAGGAATAGAAACTTAAGAAATATGGCTGAGGCTAATATAAAATGAGTGCCAGTCACAACTTTCCCACATATCCTCATATTTAGGAAGTTTCTGCTATTACGTCTGCCCATTTTTTTTTATATCATTTGTATTGACTCCTTCTTTCTCAGTGATACCTATTAGTCTCAAATTGTGCATCTTGGCATCATCTTGCATGTGATGGATTATTTTTTCCTGTATCCTAGTTGTTTTTAAGAGATCTTTTCTCACCTTTTCACTAGCTGCACCAGCATCTTCAAGATCTCCGACTCTGTCTTTGCTTTCACTCAAGGTTTTGTAGACTCTTGATTGAGATTTTAAGTTCTTCTATATCTCTTTGACTCTGCTTCATTCGATCTATTTCTTTCCTGCATTGCTCATTCAAGGAATCCATCATATTTCTAATCTCCTCTATTTTTTCTGTCAATGTCTTCTTTAGCGGTAGCTATTAATTCTTTTACTGCAGAATTTTTTCCAAATTGGGTTTCTTCCATATATTTCCATAATTGATTCTCTACTTCAGATGCTATGATTTCAAAGATTTCTTTTTTTATTTCAGAAATTATATACCAAAACATGTAGTTTTTGTTTCTGATGAGGTCAGTGAAGTCCCCTCAGGGTTTATCTTGTAATCCTGTACCTTATTCTGTAGATCTTTTGTCTGTGTCATCCATGTGGATGAGTCATAGCCAATGCTTGACCAGTTTACTGTCTGTGAGAGCCTGAGAGAAAGTCTTCACTCCATGTGACTCTCCCCAGGCACGCTATAGAACTTCGATCTCTTTCCTCTGTGGCTCCATAATCTCCTTGTTCAGAAAATTTGGGGCTCAACTCAGTTTCATGATGTTACAGAAATTATTTCTCTCCAAACTCCTCTTTACCTTTTTGCTATTGTTTATTTGCTTGTGATCTGTTAATTTATATGTTTCAGTTGGAATAGTGTTCTCTGCACTTGTTCTGGGTGGGCACTGGGTTTCCCTTATACATTTCTGGATTTGATTCATTACTTCTGATGCTATGTATTCAAAAATTTATTTTTTTATTTCAGGCATTAATTCTGGTCTGAATTCCTCTATACCCTTCTGCTGTTGTTTCTTTGCTTCCAACTCTGTTAATTCATTCATTTTTAGCTGAGCTAGTGTCCTCTGCACTTATCATTGGTGGGCTTGAGGCCTAAGATTGTATTTGGCTCCTAGTTTTTATCATGACTTGTAGCTCTGACCTCTGACCTTTGGTGTAGAATTTTGGTCAGTCCTAACCTTAGCACCTTATGAAATTCAGGTATTGTTCTAATACATGTAGTTTTGCCTGGCTTGGGTCTGGCTGCTGTGCTCACCTCTTTCCTGTTGCTGTATCCCAGGCCTGGGCTGGGTGTGGTGGGGCATGAAAGGGGCAGGAGAGCACAGAAGCTCTCTCACAGAGTCCCCAGGCCTGGGCTTTGGTGGGTCTGCAGAGCTCCCAAAAGGGTGGTGGAAGTTCTCACTCTCCAGGCGGGCTGTGCTGGGTCTGGGGCAGCGGTGCAGGACCGGAGAATGCTGGGAAAGGTCTCTCCAGTGTGGTGGGCCTGGACATTCTCACTCTCCAGGTGGGCTTTCAATCCTCCTTTCTTTTTTTCAGTGTTTAGGTTTCTTATCTATCCTTTTTACTTTCTTATATTGATCTTCTTCTTTCTTCAACTACTTTTTGAATTTAAACTTTCAAGTGAGCAAACATTGTCTCTTCCCTTTCTAACTACTCTTTCATTCTATTTTATTCTTTCCCACCTATGTTCTCCAGTTTCTTGGGCAGCCATCGTTTGACCTCCAGCTTTGACTCTACTATATTTGACCTTATTCGTCACTTTATTCTGTGCCTTACACATCTTCAACTCCGCCCCTGCCCTGCACAAAAAAGCAAAATCACTTCACTAAGGGGAAAAAGATCTCTGTATATGAGTACATGGTATATGTTCCATTTTGTTATATAACTTTGAAGTTTGCTCCTCTGGTTCAAGGCATCAAGTTAATGTTTATCATAGTTTATCAGTAGTTAAGCTGTACTTGAAACTATTGTTACTACTAACTGTACTACTTTAACCAGGATGTCATACATGTTATAATCAGTTTTGTCCTCTGTATGATAACACTGATTGTGTGGGGTCATAATCATTAACACAGCCCAGGACCAAAGAATTGGGAGCTGAGACAAATAATAATACTGCATCCTTTATAAATTGGGAAGGTAAGTTCTTGGAATAGTTATAAAGAGCCACCTACATCTCAAGGACGTCCTTGAAGAATAGACATCTTTTAGGGAAACCTTAATATTAGTGATAAAGATAGCATAAGAAAAGGCCAGCATCAATGTAGAAAACAAAATAAAAGACAAAAATAGAAAATGACAGAATGCAGAGGCAAAATGTAGCCCCAGACCCCCAGCTCAGACAGGACAAGCCTGGAGCACAATAAAATTGGAAGTCAAATACTGGGAATTTCTGAAATGATAGCAACAGAAGTGAAAACACAAGTGGAAAAGGCTATATGGAAAATGATTTCTCAGGTACAGCAAGGAATGATGTTTAAAATCAAAGATATTAGAGAAGACATGGATAAAAGTATAGGTGAAGCAAAATGCTCAACATAAGAAAGAAATGGAGTCCATGAAGCAGATCCAAACAGAAATTCAAAAGTTTACTTTCCATTAACAGTATATGCAACAGATTGAATGAAGGAGAATATAGGATTTCATATCTGACAGAATTGAAGCTAATGATCATAAAAAGAAAGATAACTTAAAAATACCAAGAGACCATGAAAAATCAATCCCATAGGTACAAAATGATACAAAGAAAAAAAGTCATTAAGAAAAACTTCTTAGAAATAATGGCAGAAAACTTCCCAAGCATGGATAAAGAATTTAGCATGCAAATAAATAAAGCAGATGCCGGGCGTGGTGGCACATGTCTGTAATCACAGCACTCAGGAGGCTGAGACAGGAGGATTGTTGTGAGTTCAAGACCAGCCTGAGCTACAAAGTGAGCTTAAGGCCAGCCTGAACTGCATAGTGAGGCCCTGTCTCAAAAAGACAAAGAAAGAAAGAAAGAAAGAAAGAAAGAAAGAAAGAAAGAAAGAAAGAAAGAAAGCAGATAAAACTCCAAACACCAATGATCAAAATAAAATTAAACCAAGTTATTAATAATCAAGATTCCAGAAATTCAGCACAAGAACAAATATTAAAAGCTAACAGAGAAAAGAAACAGGCCACCTATAAAGGAAAGCCTATCAGAATCTTAGCAGACCTCTTAAGTCAAGAAGCATTTGGAGTGAAGCATTTCAGGTCCTGAAAGAAAACAACTTCCAACACAGAATGATGTACTTGGAAAATTTCTTTTAAAATTAATTGAGAAATAAAATACTTTCATGACTAAGAACAACTGAAGAAATTCATGACCACCAAGCCAACCCTACAAAGGGTACTAAAAGATACTCTAGACTGAGATAAATATCAATTGCAAGAACAACAACAGAAAGAAACCATCAGGCAGGAAAAGAAATTAAACAGAAGGGAAAATCAAGGAACTAACATCAGGAAAATATGACAAAGATAAGCAAACACATATCAGCTATAATGATCAATGTAAATGGCTGTAATTCACCAATCAAAAGAAACAAATTGGCAAAATGGATAAGAAACAATATTCAGCAATATGCTCTATACAAGAAACACATTTAACTCAAAAACAAACTCATAGACTGAAAAATCAAAGGATGGAAAACAATCTTTCATGTAATAGAACCCAGAAAAAAAGTAGGCATAGTTATTCTATTTGCAGACAATGTGAATTTCAAGTCAAAAGTGATCCAAAGAGATAAAGAATGACACTATATAGTTGTTAGGGGAAAACTTCAAGAGGAAGAGATAACAATCATAAATACGTATGTACCAAATATAAGAGCACTCAACCATGTAAGACAATTATTAGTAGACATAAAAAATCAAATAAGCAACAGCACAATTGTAACAGAAAACCTTAATACCCCATTATCATGAAGAGATAGATCAACTAGACAAAAAAAAAAAAAAAAAAAAAAAAAAAAAAAAAAAAAAAAAAAAAAAAAAAAAAAAAAAAAAAAAAAAAGCAAAGAAATATCAGAACTGAACTAAACCTGTGAACAAATGGATTTAGCAGATGTTTTCAGAATGTTCCACCCAACATCATCAGAATACACTTATTTTCAGCTGCATATGGGGCATTATCTAAAATACCCCATATACTAGCCCACAGAACATGCTTAAGTACATGCAAAGGAATTGCAACTATCCCATGCATATTGTCTGTCCATAGTACAATTGAAAATTAATAGCAAAAAAACTTCAAAAACTCCATAAACACATGGAAATTAAATAACACCCACCTAACTAACCAGTGGATCACAGATGAAATTGAAGAAGAAATTGAACAATATGTGCAACTAAACAAGAAAGCAGACACAACATACCAGAACTTACAGGATAAAGTGAAAGCAGTCCTAAGAGGGAAATTTATAGTGATGAACTCTCACATCAGGAAAACTGAACAAGAACAAATAAACAACCTATTGTTGCACCTCTAGCCTCTATAAAAAGAAGAGCAAGATAAACCTAAAACCCGTACAAGGGAGGAAATTATAAAGATCAGAGCAGAAATTGATGCACTGGAGACTAAGAAAACAATACAAGAATTAATGAATCGAAGAGTTTATTCTCTGAAAGAATAATAAAATTGATAAACCCTTAGCCAACCTTATCAAAGGAGAGAAAAAACTCAAATCTACCCATTGAGGAAGTAAAGGTGTGAACTTACTACCAATCCTGTGGAAATTCAAAACATCATCAATACCTACTTTGAAAATCTGTACTCTCATAGGATAGGAAACACAGAAGATTACTAGATATGTGTGAATTACCAAAGCTGAATCAAGAAGGTATAAAATTATGAATAACCCAATATCAGTTCATGAGATTGAAAATGTAATTGAAAACCTATCAACAAGGAAAATCCCAGGGCCTAATGGACTCACTGCTGAATTCTACAAGAAGTTTGGAGAATATTTAATAACAATATTTCTGAAACAATTAAATTGAAAGGAAAGCAATACTCCCTGACTCATTCCTGGAGGCAAGTATTACCCTGGTACCAAAAACAGAAAGACACAACCAAAAAAGAGAACCATGGGCCAACCTCGCTAATGAATATAAATGCAAAATTCCTCAGTAAGATACTAGTAAACAGAATGCAATAAATCATCAAAATAATACACCATGACAAAGTGGGATTCATTCCAGGAATGCAGGGATGGTTCAACACATACAGATCAATAAATGTAATACACCATATCAATCGATGCGGAAAAAGTTTTTGACAAAGTCCAATACTCATTAGTTATAAAAAATTCTACAGAAAATCAGAATACCTGATATTCCAGTTATCTTTACCTCAACCTGATAAAATCATCTATGACAAACCAACAGACAACATCATACTAAATAAACAAAAACTGAAAGCTTTGGGCTGGGTATATATCTCAGGGGCATAAGTGCTTGCCTGGCAAGCATAAGGTTCTGAGTTCAATCCCTGGTACTGCAAAAAAAAAACAAAAAACTAAAAGCTTTCACTCTAAAATCAGGAATAAGATAAGGATATCCAGTATCACCACTCCTACTCAATATAGAACTGGAAACAGGGGCTGGGGAGATGGCTCAGTAGAATAAGCACTTCCCTGGCAAGCGGAAGGGCCTGAGTTCAATCCCTGGTTCCGCAAAAAACAAAAAACAAAACAAACAAAAAAAAAAAAACCCTGCCAATATCAAGGCATGGGTTTATTCTCATAGAACTGGGAACATTAGCCAGAGTAATTAGACAAGAGAGAGAAAAGGAATAAGGATAGGAAAGGAAGAAGAGAAATTATCACTATTCGCAGATGACATGATATTCTACATAGAAGACCCCCAAAACTCCATCGAAAGACTTGTAGATTTATTCATTGAATTCAGGAACATAGCTAGATACAAAGTCAACGCTTAAAAGTAGATGGCACTACTGTATGCAAGCAACAACTCTTTGTAATAATATCCAAAAACCAAAATACTTAGGAATTTATCTAACAAATATTTTCTATACATTGAAAATTACAATACTCTGAAATGAAGGTTGAAAAGGATCTTATCAAATGGAAAGGCATCCCTTGCTCATTGAAAGAATCAACACAGTGAAAATGGTTATACTCCCAAAATTGTTGTACAGATTTAATGCAATCTTCATCAGAATACCATTAGCATACCTCACAAATCTAGAAAAAACATTACTAAAATTAATTTGGAACCAGAAAAGATACAGAATAGCAAATGCAATTCTGGGGAACAAAAGAAAGGCAGAAAAAAATCACAGGCCCTGACATGAAATTTTACAACAAATCTCCTGTGTTAAAGTCAGCATGGTACTAACAAAGAAAACAGACCTGAGGATCAGTGGAACAGAGCAGAAGATGCAGACATAACCACAAACACTTTCAGACACTTTATGTGTAGAAAATGAGCCAAACATGTCCACTGGACGATAGCTTTTTAAATAAATGGTGCTGGAAAAACTGGCTGTCTACATGCTGAAGACTGAAACTAAATCCATATCTATCACCATGCACAAAACTAAAATCAAAATGGACCAAAGATCTAAATATTAACACAGAAACACTGAATCTTCTGTGAGAGAAAGTAGGTTGAAATCTTGAAGATGTAGGGGTAGGCAGAGGCTTAGTGAATAAAAACCAAATAAACAACTAAGATATCAACAGGGAGAAAACACAACCCAGAGAGGCCCTTCTTCATGTTCTTTCCTCTTTGAAAGAAAACAGGAAGCCGGTGTGGTGGCGCATGCCTGTAATCCCAGCACTCGGGAGGCTGAGGCAGGAGGATTGTTGTGAGTTCGAGACCAGCCTGAGCTACAAAGTGAGCTCGAGGCCAGCCTGAACTGCATAGTGAGACCCTGTCTCAAAAAGACAAAAAAAAAAAAAAAAAAAAAAAAAAAAAAAAAAAAAAAAAAAAAAAAAAAAAAAAAAAAAA
>PVKA01006555.1:0-65749 GCA_004027165.1 Ctenomys sociabilis | reverse complement strand
AAATAAGAGGTGTGTCTAACTCATAAAACAGTTCTGAGTATACTCTAGCTTATGAACAATTGTGTTATGTGTGCTTGTACATGTATTTGCTCAATATATTAATGACAAATTGCAATACCTACATCTGTTTTGTTCAATTTTTGCTTTTTACAAAAGATTTCTTTTTGGTTTTTTAAAGCTTTCCATGGAAAGCTATTACTACTTATATAGCTTAAAATACCTATAATTGAAATTTAACTTGGCTAATACATGAAAATAAGTATCACTAAAGTTAAGGAAATACTTCCATGCAGGTTGCCAGCCAATCAAAATAATGTCAAGACTAGCCTTGTACAAGAATGCAATGCCTATTGGCTGTGTATGAAAACTTTAAAGTCTTTCACTGGTCAAAACTAATGATCTAGTTCAAACAGGTCATCTGAAAAATTTGCTAAGATAGCTAAATAGGGGCCTCTTAGGCTTGAGGAAATGCTGGACAAGATTCCTTTTGGTGAATAAAGGAGCAGCTTCCTGGAAATAATTATTTCAGCCTTTATCACTAATGGGGCTCCCAATAATTTCATAGCCTTACGTGAAAACATTCTTATGTGAGACACACCTCCATGATCATTGCTAAATATGTTATTGTAATATACTTACATTGGTTATCATCAAAGAGTTAAGTTCTCGGTGGGTGAAACAGTAAGGTTTTTGTATTAAAAGATGCTCTTGGGTACAAAATTAAATTAAGAGATAAAGGCTTCCATATAGCATTATTGCTGATGTCATGGTGTGATAAATGCACTTGTGTTTTCTGGGTGTTCAGGTCTTCAAAAAAAGAAAGCTGTCTCTTTATACCAATAGCCTCCAGGCTAGGATTGTCTATGGTGATAATCTTTCTTTTAGACTCAGATATCTGACTTTCTTTTACTTGTGTTCTGGCTATTTGTGATGAAGGTACATGTCAACTCAATGTGAGAACACCAACCAAGTGATGTTTTCTTTTTCAAATCTCATGTGATGTGTATGTTATTTATGTGTCACTACTCTTAGATTTGCTCAGGCACTGAGCAGTCAGGCAGTGTCACACTGAAAATTAAATGGCACCCTATTAAAGGGTAATAAATTAGGTTGAGAGATTGTTCTTTGTTGTCTTTGTTGCTGTTTGGCTGCCATGAACTGCTGTTCTCTGCCATGTGCCCCTCTGCCTTGGAGCCAGCTGAATATGGACTCCAGTAACTGTGAACTAAATAAACCTTTCTTTCCTTCATTTTGGGTGTTAGGTATTTGTCCTAGGAAATGAGAAAAGAGTAGCCAAGACAGAATTTGGTACTGCAGGAGTCGGGTCATTGCTGTGGCTAAACCTGACCATGTGGATTACAAGTTTTGGGGACTGGCTTATGGGAAGAGATAGGAAAGGTTCAGAGATGTTGCCTACAAGAGAAGTGCTGGAAGAGCTTCGGCTATTGTATTTGGGAGATTCTGGTCAGAGCTCAGAAGACCAGAGGGCTGTTGGAAAGCCGGCCTGTACAGACCAGGCTGGGGAGGTTTCTGCTGGGAAGAAGAAATGCCTTGGTTGGACTCCAGATGATTTGTGCTACGGTTTGGCCAAAAGACTATCTGAGTTTTGCTCATGTCCAGAGACTTTGCCCAAGACTGAGTTTAAGCATGGCGGACTGATTAACCTTTCAAAAGGTACTTCAAAGCAGCCAAATATTGGGGCAGTCGCATGGCTGTTATTGGGGGCTTTTAGCCAGATTTATGTTGAGAATGAAGAGCAAGGAGCTCAGCAGAATGGTCCAAAATGTTGTGAGTTTGACCAGAAAGAAAGCATCAATAAAGCTGTGGACTGCAAAGATGGAGCTGAGTATGGAGAAGAAACAAGAGAACGGAAAGGATGGCCTGAGGGCATCACAGGAGGTGGCAGGTCTCCACGCTTTGCAGCCTCAGAACTGCAAAGGTCAGGGACTTGGCCTTGAGAAGAAAGCTGCAGAGCCCCATGTGGTGGCAGTGGCTACACCACATTCCAGAATGGGGTGGCATGGAGAATTTGTTCCTGGGAATCAGGGTCAGAGTGCTCAGCCACCCAGGCACTCAACCCCTACAGCCAAGAGAAAGGAAAATCTGCCTACTGCTCCAGCCGGCAGCAGACCTTGGCTTCATCCACGTGATAATGGTTTTAGGGAACGCAGGAGTTCTGAGGTTAAGAAAGCTTCCACCACGATTTCAGAAGGCCTGGAAGGCCAGGCAGTGTGCCCCTGAGAGGGCAGTGTGTGAAGCTGTGAGAGAGAAGCCTATTCAGTGGAAATGCCAGAAGTTTGGAAAAGGCAGGAACAGGGATCATCTAAGGGAAACTGCAAAGAAGGAGCAAAGCAGGCCTGAGAAAGAAGCCATGGGAGCTACAACCACCAGAAGTGCCATAGGGGCCGAGTCATGTAGGGCCTTTGGAGCTCACAACTCAGTGTAGACTGTTTCAGATGCTCTGGTTGGAACTATGGGATTTAATGTTTGCCCTGCTGGATTTTGGACTTGTGTTGGTCCCAGTGTTTTGTATTCCTCTGTTGTTTGCAATTTTGGGGTTGGTAATGTTTATCTTGTGCCTTTGAGTGTTGGATATGTTTAACTTTTCTTTTGTACAGGAGCTCACAGCTAAGAGTTTGCTTTACATCTTGGAGGAGACTTGGGACTTGACTTTGCAGCCATGCTGAAACTGTTGGGACTTTGGCAACTCTTAGAGATGGACTAAAATGTCTTTTACACAAAAGGATGTGAATGAGACTTTGTGGGTCCAGGCTTAGAATGTTATGGTTTGTGTCTAGTTGTTCCCCCAAAGCCTCATGTAGTCATAGGGTGGGGACTTCAGGAGTTTGTGATTAACTCATGATCCACTGGGATTATGTGTGACCCAAGGTTGGGATTATGAGTTTTAGTACTGTTGGGATTGTGGGTGTGAGTACTACACCCCAGCCTGGGGCAGAGAGCCTGAATGGAATGTAAAAGACAGAGAGACAGAGCTTCAGTAGGGATTGTTCTTTGTTGTCATTGTTACTGTTCAGCCACCATGAACTGCTGCCTTGGAGCCAGCTGAATATGGACTGAAACCTTCAGTAACTGTGAGCTAAATAAACCTTTCCTTCCTTCAAAAAAAAATAAACAAATAAAAATAAACTAGGTCAAAGTTTCTTTATGTCATTCAATATCTAGTAATTTGATATAGATAATTAAAGAGCTGCTCTATGCTAAAATGGACACTTAACTGTGTTTCAAAGATACTAACGTCACCATGACTATCACACTGAAATGCTATGCGGCCATTGATCTCAGATTTTCTCTATGAAACTTTATAATTTCTATTAACATTCTACAGAGGTTCAACTTCTAAAATAACCATAACTGATAAATAAATAACAGTTCTATGGCTACACTTTATATTTCAAAGACTTCCAAATGAGATTATAATAATTAAACTCCTGATCCCACTTCCATATTGTTGCAACTGAACTTCTGGGTGTTCAACAATTAAGTCTTAGAGATAAAAGTTTAAAAAAGGTAACTGGGCTTAAAGGACAGTAAATATTTTGGCTCGGACCCTCTGCTATGCTTTGTCTAGTTGTGCCCCCAAACCTCATGCCGTCATTGGGGCAGGGTTCTAGAGTTTGTGATTAATTCATGATCGAAGGCTGGAATTATGGGTCTGAATACTTCTGGGATGACGGGTGTGAGTGCTGCACCCACCCTGGGGCAGATAGACTGAAGGCAATTGTCTTAGTTACGCTTCTCTCATTACTGGGACAAAGTACTCAACACCCAGGATGAAGGAAGGAAAGTTTCATTTAGCTCACAGACTGTGGAGGTTTCAGTCTACACTCAGCTGGCTCCAAGGCAGAGCGGCACAGGCAGAGAGCAGCTGCTCGTCGCAGCAGCAAAGAGCAAGAGCACAAAGCTCAGGCAGCTAGCTAGCCTCTCTTCCCTCCTCACATTGTAATGCAGAGTATCTGCCCCAGGGCACTCTCACATCATAATCCCAGCATTGGATCATGAATCAAACACAGACTCCAGAAGCTGCCCCATGACTGCATGGGGCTTTGAGGGGACACCTAGACATAAACCATATGGCAATGTAAGGAAAGGAGAGAGGCTGGCCTTTGCCACTGCTGCCGCTGCTCCTGCCATTTTCCTCTTGCTCTTTGCTGTTTTCCACTGCCATAAACTGCTGCCCTCTACCGTATGCTGCTCTGCCCTGGGGCCAGGCAAGTAGGGACTGAAACCTCCACTAACTCTGAGCTAAATAAACCTTTCCTTCCTTAATTTTGAGTGTCAGGTATTTTGTCCCAGCAGCGAGGAAAAAGTAACAGAGACAATTTTTTTTTCTTTTTCCTTTTTAAAGAGAAGCTGTGATGGGAGGTCTAAGAGGGTCAAATTTTTCTTTTCACGAGGGGGAGAGGGAATCAGAGAAGGAGAAGGAAAGTTACTAGAACCAATGGAAAGGGGGAGCTACACATAAGTCGATGATCCTCAGGGAAGCACTATCACCCTCAGTGATAAACAGAGGGCTCCCCAAGTTCAGGGAAAGCTACCAAGTACTCCGCAGAGTAAAGCAACAGTTTGGGTGGCCAGGTCTGTATCTCTGGTCCTCTGCCATGGGCAGCTGTGCCACAGTACTGGTCTACTGGTGATCTTCTCCCCTGCTCTATGGCTTTTTCTCCTCCTCCACTCATTTCATGTCTATCTCTGCTGAGGCATCAGCCAAGATGGACTTTCTACATTCGGTGGATCAACAACAGAACGTAAGTCTTATTGATGAGCCCCATAAGGATAGAAGTCTTTTGCCCCACAGTCTAGTCTTCTCTATGCAGCACATTGTCTGTCTCTTTTCCCAGGAATCCATTTTCTCCTCCAGGAAGGGTAAGATATCCATCTCCAGATGGAGTGGGGATTACCTTTCTTGCTGGTTGAGTGTCTGGTTGTCCACTTCAGCTGAGGTCTCCAAAGACCTCTGGGTTGCTGATGGCTTCAATGTCTAGTGAGTTCTCTTTATTACTCTGCAATGAAGGTCATTGATGCATTGTCTGGTGAGGTCTGCCAAGGTTTGGTTAAGTCCTCCTGGCTGGTTCACCAAATGTTACAGTTGAAGTGGCCAAAACTAGTTCAAGTTTTTGTGCATGATGAGAAGAGAACTGCCCAGCATACACCTCATTGTGTATAACACTTAGCTACAATTTTGTCGAAGGTTGTGGGATGGTAGCTGAAGGAATGGGAAAGGGACAAGGAAACAGAGGGTCCATAATTTGGGCTTCCAGTATTTAAAGACTCAAACATCATGATCTGCCTTGTGCATGGTGACTTCCTGACCTCCACGCCTTTCGTTATTTTATATTGTACCTCTTTTAGTGTGGGGAGTGGCTGATGCTGAAGATCTGTCACACCTGCAGAGCTAAAGCAAGGCTCGCCCTAGAACGTGGAGTGCGCAAGGTGAGCCACATGATAAGATGTTCCAGCTCCAAGAATACAGGGTGCCTGAGGCAAGCCAGGCGAACAAGTTGCTAGGTAGAGGGCTTTCGACTGATAATAGTCTCCCAATGTGTAAATAAATGTGCTGCAGTTGTTTGGGTGGTTCTTTCCCTCCTACCAGGAATGGAGGCACTACCTGACCTCAGCTTTCTGCCTTTAACTCTTGGTTTTCTGCATGCTCCACCATCCCCACTCCAGAGTTTTAAAAGTGGTGCTGGATGTGGTATCTTAGGATAATGGAAGAATGGGTAATTATTAAGGTGGTGTGGTGTTTATAGGTGAATGGAAGGGGAATTTACTAAGCTCCATGGTTTCTAACTATACTTCTTCTGATAAGGGTAAATGAGACCTATATTTTTGAGGCAAGGACAAAATA
Organism: Ctenomys sociabilis; assembly: GCA_004027165.1. Classification (NCBI taxonomy): domain Eukaryota; kingdom Metazoa; phylum Chordata; class Mammalia; order Rodentia; family Ctenomyidae; genus Ctenomys; species Ctenomys sociabilis. The sequence goes on along the minus strand of PVKA01006555.1, from coordinate 59,883 downwards.
ACTCTTCTAGGTGATTCAAAAATCATTAGTATTGCCTTCCCAATTTCAGAAGGGAGGGCCTTCTGCTCAGTTTTAATAAACCAGAGACCACAGTCATGGGAATGTGAACACTTGGAGACCTGAGGGTGGAATTATACCTGTCCTGAGAGCCATGGGCTGGAACTTTTGCCCTAGTGGATCTCAGGGACACAGCACCTAGCAAAGTGACTGTATTTTGTTATTGTTCTTTTTTTTTTTGTTTTTTTTGAGATAGAGTCTTGCTAAGTCACTACATTGCTGAGGTCAGTCTCAACCTTGCAATTTCCTACTTCAACCCCTCGTAGTGCTGGGATTATGAAACTGTCGGACTAAAGAAGAAGTTGATTCTTTAGTCTTTTTTTTTTTTTTTTTTTTTTTTTTTTTTTTTTTTTTTTTTTTTTTTTTTTTTTTTTTTGTCTTTTTTGAGACAGGGACTCATTATGCAGTTCAGGCTGGCCTTAAGCTCACTTTGTAGCTGAGGCTGGTCTTGAACTCACAACAATCCTCCTGCCTCAGCCTCCTGAGTGCTGGGATTACAGGCATGCGCCACCATGCCCAGCTTGATTCTTTACTCTTAATACATTCTGATACTTGCCTTGCTAAGGTTAAAACTTGGGTATGGGTTCTGTTGTCTCTTCCGATGACTCTGTTTTGGAATGGGAGTGTCCATATTATTCCCATCACCATATTATCTGGCTTCCTAGGTTCACAGCTGTTGAACAATATTGCCTTAGGCTGCCTCATGTCTCACCCATCATCTGATTTAGATAATATTTCAGTGAAACCTCAGATCTTGGAGTGGATGCTGGAATGATTAGGACTCTTGTGGCCATTGGAAGGAGATGAATATATTTTTCCAGGAGAAGTGCACGAGCTATGCTAACTGGGTTAGAGGTGCCACGGCTGGACTATTACAATTGAAATGCTTCTGTCCTACCTCCCCAAAATTCATATGATGGAGTTCTGTCCCTTAATATGAATGCAGTTGGAGGGCAAGGCCTTGGAAAGTCATTAGGTTAGACGGGACTGTGAGGGTAGGGCCCCTGGCGGGACTAGTACATCAGAAGAGGAGCGACCAGGGCTCACTCCCTCCACCTGTGTGGACACTGAGAGGACAGCTGTCTCAAAGCCAGGAAGGGGGTCCTCACCAGAAACCAACTCTGTCAGCATCTTTATTTTGGATTTTGCAGCCTCCAGAATTGTGAGAAATGAAAAATAAATATTTGTTGTTTAAGCCATCAAGTCTATGGGTGTTTTGTTATGGCGGCTGAGGTGACAGGTACATTGTCCCATCAGTTAAGAGTATGTAAGAATTCCCACAAATTTGTTAATTTTCTACTTTTTCTTCTGTTATTAGTTTCTAATTTCATTTCATTGTAGTTGGAGGGAACACATTGTAGAACATTGATCTTTTTAAGTATATGAAAACCAATGTGACCTAACATGGCCTTGTCCTGGAGAATGTTCCATGTACACTTGATAAAAATATGTGTTTGAAGCCGGGCGTGGTGGCGCATGCCTGTAATCCTAGCACTCGGGAGGCTGAGGCAGGAGGATTGTTGTGAGTTCGAGACCAGCCTGAGCTACAAAGTGAGCTTAAGGCCAGCCTGAACTGCATAGTGAGACCCTGTCTCAAAAAGACAAAAAAAAAAAAAATATGTGTTTGTCTCTTTTGGCTATATTCTACACATGTTCTTTAGTGTGCTGAGCCTTCTATTTTGTTACTCACCTTCCGTCTGGTTATTCTATCCATTATTGAATGTTGAACTATTATTATAGAACTATTTCTCTTCTGTCAATTTTTGATTCATAGTTTATCAAGTTTTGATTGATATTCTTATTATGAGGGTCTGTGATTGTGATCCTTCTGCCTCAGCCTCCCAAAGTGCTGGGATTATGAGCCCATACTACCACATCTTATTTGAAGGTACCATTTTAATCATAAAACAGACTCAGTTCAGTTCAGCGACACTAAGCGCACTCGTATTGTTGTGCAACAATTGCCCCCATGCATCCTCAGAACTGTTTCATCTTCCTAAACTCTAGATCCATTATGCAGTAATTCCCCATCCTGCCTCCCCAAGCCCCTGGAATCAGCATTCTGCTTTTTATCTCTATGAATCAGATTACTTTAGTTGCCTTACATAAGTTAAATCATATAGTACTAGTCCTTTTGTGTCTTCAGGGGAAGTTTTAAAAACATGAAGACCCACACTCATCCAGATGCTGATTAAATCAGAGCTTTGGAGGATTGGAATCATTTTTTAAAGCTCTCAGTGATTCTAACCTAGAAGCTTTGAAAGCAGCTGGGTTGATGGTCTACATCAGCTTCACTTTCAGGAACTTCTGCCCATAAGGAACACTCCTGAGCATCGTCTGGCTGATACCTAAAATTCTTTGGACTGTGGGTAAAGCTAAGGTTTTCTTCAGCTGTAGATGAAAGCCCTACTGACTGAAATTGCTGAAAGATTACTCTGCCAGTCAACAAGTGTAAGTGATTACTGTCAGACACAAGTGCTTATTATCAGGTAGATTACTGATAATAAGCACTTTTTTTTTTCCATTTGAAAACCAGCCAATTACAAGTGACTGCTCATCTGGGAGATGGGGAGAGACAGACATGCTAGGGACTAGTGTGACTAGTGAAAATAAGCTAGTCCTATTTACCTTGAGTTACTCGATGTGCAAAATAGGAGTTAAGAGGAATTTAAGAGCAGCACATCTGTGCACTTGCCTAGTTTATTGGAACATGGCCACTCAGACATATGGTTCCCATCAACTGTATTTTTGTAGGGTTCTTGAGCTCCCCCTTTTTAATTTAACTACACTGACTTCACTACAAAGGAACTTCACTTACAGGGGCTCTAATTGAGGCACGACCAGTGCTTCACTAAAAGAAGAATTTCTTTGCATCCTTGTCTCTGTAGAATTATCAAAAGAGACAAGTGTTTAGGTGGATAGGTAGTTAGGCAGGTAGACTTTTTTTTTTTTTTTTTTTTTTTTTTTGGTCTTTTTGAGACAGGGTCTCACTATGCAGTTTAGGCTGGCCTCGAGCTCACTTTGTAGCTCAGGCTGGTCTCGAACTCACAACAATTCTCCTGCCTCAGCCTCCCGAGTGCTGGGATTACAGGCATGCGCCGCCACACCCGGCCCAGCAGGTAGACGTTATATAGACGCATAGAGGCAAACCTTCACACTCAATCATGATTGTGGACTACTCTATGAAAGAAGGGAGGTATGGGAACGGGACTGAAAAAAACGACTGTTTCACTTTTTTTTTAAATTTTGGCGGAACCAGGGATTGAACTCAGGACCTTGTGCTTGCCAGGGAAGCATTTATTCCACTGAGCCATCTCCCCAGCTCGTTTCACTTTTTTAACCCTGGAAATAAGCAGATCACAATCTTACTTGTTCATTCATTTTTTTGAATTTTAGGGAAGGATCTACAGGGTGTTCATGTCTCACTACTAGATAGGACTCATAATGATCCACCTGTTTACAGCCGAGAACTGGGATTATAGGTATGCGCCACCACACCCACCCTCAATTGCCATCTCATTATGCCCCAGGTTTGAGGCCGGCATTGCCGGCCTGGGGATCGAACCCCTGGCCTTGTGCCTGAATGCAGGCACTTTAACCCGCTGAGCTATTTCACTGGCCCATTACTTGCTCATTCTGCATCAGTATTTGGTGCAATATTACTTCTTACTTGTCTTTGTGCTTTTTGGTGGTGTTAAAAAATTGTCAATACTACCTAGTAAAATAATTTAGCTCAAGAAAGGGTCTCCACTGCTTTTCTGTTCACAGTTGTGACTGCTTTTTAAGAATGTAACTTGTTTTTAGATGACACTTGTGTGTGTGACTTTACCACCAGCGCCCTGACCTTAGCCTGGGTCAGGTAAAGTCGTCCCGCAGCGGGGCCCCTGTCGGCTCCGCCCTCCGTGCTCTGGGGAGCTCCTGAGGTTCCTCCCATCTGTCTCTCAGCGAAGGGAAGTGAGGGCCAGTCAGGTCACTCCTGCCGACATAGCTCCAGGATTTCATGTTTTTATACACAATTTTTTCAGGATGAAGCTGGTTTTATTGCCAGGTTCTTTTTTAAACATGTTTTAACGTCCATATGAACAAATTGGCTAACCTAAGTTTCTCTTATAAACTTCTATTAAGGTCAAATTTGTCTCCTGTGATGTGATGAGTTGCCCCATAATTGAGATTATTTTAAAATGTTTTATTCATATTCTTGTTTTATAATTAAAATATACATTTGGTGTAAAAAATTGTCAATATTACTTATATAGGGCTATAAATAATACACAAGTATATGTGTAAAAAGAAATTCTGATGAAAGGTTCATGTTAGTAATTTTACCATGAAGTAAAATAAGTATATAATATTTGAAAAAAAACACTAAAATATGGGCCAGGGATATGGGCTCAGTAGGATAAGTGCTTCCCTGGCAAGCGCAAGGGCCTGAGTTCAATCCCTGGTTCCGGAATTGATTGCAGGTTCTGAGAAAGTTTCTGATTACAAAAATAATACTATTCACAGCTGAGCATGGATATGCTGCAATCCAAGCACTTTGGGAAGCTGAGGCAGGAAGACCTTGACTTTGAGACCAACCTGAGCAACTTATGTCTTACCAAAATCCTGTCACAAAATAAAAAAAAAAATCAATAAAGGCCTGGGTAGGCAGCTCAGTGCAAAGATTAGGTTTAATCTCCAGTAATGATAATGATAATAATAGTAATACTGTTCATCATAAAATGTAGAAAAAGGTAGAGAGATAAGTTACTGTTTCACTACCTGCACGGCCCCATCGTGGTTCATGATAGTAATAAAATCTGATTTTGGCTAAGAAGAGACGGCGCTATGATGTAAGTGAAGATTCAGGTGTAGTCATGTGACAGTATTTAAGATGTTTAGGCCGTGAAATCTCCCTTGGGGATGTGATGAGCTTCCCTTCCCAGGGGCTCAACCTGGGCAGTTTAGCAAAATAAAAGATAAGGAAAAGGCAGGGAACGTAGCTCCATGTAATGGCGCTGAGTTCAGTCCCCAGAACCATAAGAGAAGTATATTTTATGCTACATGTGTACATTTTGCCCCAGCCTTCCGCTGTGGGGAGAGGGGACCCTGCTCCCTAGTTCCAGTTGGCTCCCGGCTCCCCTGGAATGCTCAGCTGGGTGTGCTCTTGCTGCAACTTTTGTTGCTACTGGGGAGCAAATAACATGATTCTTTTTTTTTTTTTAAGATTTTGTCTGCCTTACGCCCTGGACTGGCTCTGAAAACCATCTGCCTGCCCTTTTGCAGTGGTGCTGCACCTAGCAGCCACATTTTAGCGCTGGTGGCTGAAGGATAAACTCTGCCAGATGGGCTTTCACTCTGGTCCTACTAGCAGGCTCTGCTTTCTCTTTCCCCACAGTTACACAGATTCAATCCCCTAATCTGACTCATGGGGGTATAAATCACACAGGAATAGCCAGCCAGTTAATGTCAAATAGGAATGACCATATGTCTGTGGGAATGACTAGTTCTTTTATCTTCTGTAATTAAATGACATGCTTCTCTAGTTTGTAATCCAGACATTAGCAGAGGTCATTCCATCTCTTGAAAGTATATACAACTGGCTCAGCATTGGTTTCACATGTTGTGGGGAGGCCCACGCTCTGCCCACAGTCTCTGAACACCCCATGCCTGGATGTTTCCCCTCTCACCTGGCTTGGGGTGTCTGAATCTGCTTCAGTGGTTCATTTACAAACACACTTTGCACAATCTCCCTTTGTTCCATTTTTGCACTGACCCAGGATACAGACTCAGCCTCTTTCCACTGAGTCCACCCTTACCATCTGGAAAGCAAAACAAAACGAAGCCGCTTAGAAAAGGCATTGTTTGCCCAGCAACTTCATGTTATGCCTAAGGGTGATGATTAGGTAGTATAGCATGCCAAAATAAAAGTTTCATACTGAGTATTAGCTGTTTCTGTCCTTAGAAGTCCTTCAGGATGGGGGCTGGGGAGATGGCTCAGTGGAATAAGTGCTTGCCTGGCAAGCACAAGGACTTGAGTTCAATCCCCAGTTCTAACAAAAAAAAAAAAAAAAAAGAAGAAGTCCTTCAGGAAATCCTAGTCAGAGCAATGAGCTGAAAGAAAGAAAAAAAGAAAGGAGGAAAGAAAGGAAAAAGAGGCCTTTGACCTGGGAAGAAGGAAGTTAAACTGTCTGTTTGCATATAACATAATCTCCTATAAAAATACTTAAAAGACTCCATTAAAAACACTTGAACTAATAAATTAATTAGAGTCATAGGATAGAAGATCAACATAAAAAATCATTAGAATTTCTTGCCAGGGATGATGGCATACACCTGTAATCCCAGGACTCTGGAGGCTGAACTCTGGAGGCTGAGGCAGAGGATTGCTGTGAGTGCAAGACCAACAACAACTGCATAGTGAAACCCTGTCTCAAAAAAATAGTCATCAGAGTTTCCATACATTAATAATGAATTAGCCAAAATTCAAGAAAGCAATCCCAAGCTGGGGAGATAGCTCAGTGGTCTAAGTGCCTGCCTGGTAAGCACAGGGATCTGAGTTCAATCCCCAGTACCACAGCTGTACTGGCCACTAAAACCAGGCATGGAGGTGCATGCCGGTAATCCTAGCACTGGGAAGGCTGAGTCAGGAGGATTGCTATAAAGTAAGCTTAAGGCCAGCCTGAACTGCATAGTGAGACCCTGTCTCAAAAAAAGACAAAAAAAAAAAAAAAAAAGGAGAATTGCTATGAATCCAAGCTGTGTACTGAAACTATGTACCAAATAAATAAATAAAATATTTTTTAAAAATTATTAAAAAGAGGAGCCAGGGAGATGGTTCAGTAGAATAAGTGCTTCCCTGGCAAACACAAGGGCCTGAGTTCAATCCTCGGTTCCACCAAAATATATATATAAATAAAATTCATTTGTGTGTGTGTCCCAGTATTTATTTATTTATTTATTTATTTATTTTGTTCTTTTCATTTTTTTAAAGTATGGAGGCTCAAGGATAAGATGTAGATTTATTTTTTTAAGCTTTACAAACAAACAAAACAAAACAAAACAAAACAAAAAACCTCCTTTTGCATTCCATAAAAATTGACAGAAACGCACCTGGCTGGAAGAGCAGGACGCCGGCCGCCCCATGCGGCTGCGCAGGGCCGGGCGGGTTGGTCTGTGCAGGACAGGGCTTCGCTGAGGGCCGGCCCTCCCTCCTCCAGAGCTGCCCGGTCCGGACCCCGACCCCCAACACCAAGCAACTCCCAAACACACATGCAATCAGTTTTTCTTCTATCTTTCACACACCACAGTTATTTCATAATTTTTTGTTGTTGTTGTTTTACATTTTTTACACCAATGGAACAAAAAGGTGGAAAGGAGGGGGGTGGCTGACAGTGGTTTTTATGCCTATAAATGGAGGTGGGGGGAGCGGGGCCCAGGCGAACAAAAAACACGCGGTTTCTGAGGAAATATGGAGAGTGTCGATAGCAAAACGTGGTGGGAAGCAGCCCTCTGAGACAGACAGGGTGGCTATCGGGCTTTATTCGCAGGGAGAGATGGCGCCGTGCGGTAGGTCGGTGATGCAAGTTGTTATGTGACCTGTTGGGGTGGGCAGGGGCGAGGGAGGGCCAGGCAGCAGAAAATGAGTTTTCTAAGAAAGGAGCCTAACGAAGGCATGGCGTGGCTGTTTAGCGAGAAGCAGAGGTTTAACATTGCTGCTTTCTCTTCAGAGCCTCCACCAGGTCGTTCTTGAGAGCTTGTTTTGATTTGTCTGTGAAAGTCTGCACAGACAGCCCCCTGACGATGTCCTCGGTCTTTCCAAAGTAGATCTCAGTCAGCGTACTTCTGACTGTATTTTCCATGTCCTCCGCCAGGCGTCTGATGTTGGCTATGTGCAGGGAGCACTCACAGTAGTTTCATCCTTCTCCATCTGTCTGGTGAGGCTGCCGCCGAGGTGCATGGTGCCCGAGCCAGACTTGTTGGTTTGCAGCCGGAGCATCAGCTTGTAGTGGGTGTTGCGGCCACTGGACTTCTCCCGCACTCCTACCACAAGGATGGAATCCCAGCAGCCTTTGATCTTTGATCCCTCTCCAGCCTTCTTTATGAACCCATGGTCCAGAGCCCAGAGGTAGACAGGTGAGACACCGCCTTCAGACTCTCGGTACTGGTCAAAGGCCTTCTTGGCTTCCACCTCCAGCTTTCTCAGCCGAGCAGATGGCGTGGGCCCATCTTCCAAAGGCAGGTCGTACTTGTTACTCCATGGTGACCTGTAAGAGTCCCTATCTCTGTTGTAGTCACACAAAAGGTAATCCTTGCCCACCATCTTGTCTCTGGCAATTTTCAGTGGCTGGTCAGCAGAAGACATGAGATCTTCACACAGACTGGGAACCAGGTTGATCAGGTCGCTGAAGTTCTCGATTTGCTGTGGAGGCAGGTGCCTTATTAGGTCCAAGGCACAGGCCAGCTACTGGTCACTCATGGCGGCGGTCCCGGTCCTGGAGTCTGTGACAGTCCCCCCCCCCCCCCCGCAGCAGGGCCAGGCGCTTCCACTTCCCCGGGTGCCCAGGAGTGAACATCCAGGTCAGCGGCACCCTCCCCCCGCGCCTGGCTGCCGCCACCTTCCTTCTCTGCCACCTTCCTTCTCCGCCCCCCCTCAAAATTCAGGGTCTCACTACACAACTCAGATTCCTAGTGATCCCCCTCTTCTCAGCCTCCCCAGTGCTGGGTTTACAGGGTGCACCACTACTCTCATACTTGGTCACTGGCTCAGCATGCGGGGGTAGGGGGAGTTGCGGTACCAGGGAACCAACCTCAGTCCCTGTGCCTGCCTAAGCGGCATTGAATCTGCTGAGCTATTTCACCAGCCCTAGAACATACACAAAGAATAGACTCTTCAATAAATGGTGTCAAGGTGTGGTGCATGCCTGTAATCCCAGCTACTGGGAAGGCTGTGTCAGAAGGGTCACAAACTTGAGCCCAACCTAGGCAGACCAGTGACATAGGGAGAACCTCTTACAAAAATAATAATTATAACAATAAATAAAATAAAAAATAAAGGGCCAGGGTGTAGCTCAGTGAAAAGGTACCCCAGTACCTAGCAAGTGCTGAGGTGACAATGTGGCTCAGTAGGAGGCCCTCGGCTTGAACCTCAGCACTGCAAAAAATGAAATGGTGCTTCAAAAACTGTATATCCATTTACACAATAAAGAAACCAGGCCTCTGTTTTCTACTGCATATACAAATCAACTCAAAATAGAGCAAAGAGATCAATATAAACTCCCTAACCATGAAACTGCTAGAAGAAAACACAGGAAGCACTTCAGGGAACTGGTATGATCAGATATTTTTTAGACAAGACCCCAAAGCACAGGCAACAAAAGCAAAAATTGGCAAATGAGAGCCTGTGGACTTAAAAGCTCTTCACAGCAGAGGGGGCAGCAGTGCTGGGACAATCTACAGAATGGCAAGAAATATTTGGAAACTATTTGTCAACAGGGAACTCAACCACCTCAGCAGCAAATCATCAAACAAGTCAGTTAAAAGTGGGCAAATGACCCAAATAAAAATCCCTCAGAACTATACAAAGGGACCACAAGTATATGGAAAGAGTGCTCTGGGCTGACAGATAGCCCAGCAGGAGAGCTCCAGCTTCACGTGGGTGAAGACCTGGGTTTGCTCTCTGGCATAAATAAATAAACAAACAAACGAATGAACGCATGGCATGGCCAGTCTTTGCTTCTCAGGCTTTTGGCTCAGGTCAAGTGCAACACCACTAGTCCTCGGGGAACTGGAAATCAAAACAACAAGGCAGAAAATAACAACTGTTAGTGAGGATGCAGGGAAAGAACTCTCACATCCTGTATGTAGGTAACACTGCCACTGTGGAAGACGGTGTGGATATTCCTCAAGAGACCAAAAATAGGTCTATTTTGTGATCAGCAATCTCTCTACTGAGTATATATCCAAGGGATTTTCAAATCAATGTGTAGGGCTGGGGGATAGCTCAGCAGCATAAGCACCTGCCTGGCAATTGCAAGGTCCCAAGTTCAATCCCTGGTATTACAAAAAAAATAATAAAAAATAAAATTAAAAAATAAAATCAGCCAGGGAGGTAGCTCAGTAGAATAAGTGCTTGCCTGGTAGGCACAAGGTCCTGAGTTTAATCCCCATACTGCAAAAAAAGAAAGAAAGAAAGAAAATCGATGTGTCTAAGAGACACCACATTCCTGTGTGTGTTGTAACATTATTCACAATAGGCACAAAGTAGAAACAATTTAGATGTCCATCAATGGATGAACAGATAAGGAAAATGTGGTATGTATACATATATGAAACGGAATATTATCAGCATAGAAACAATGAAGCCTTATTATTTATAGCAACCTAAAGAACATCAGTATATTAACTAAATTCAGCTGGGCACAGAAAAACAAATATTGGATGTAGAGTCTAAATAAGTTGACCTTACAAAAGTAGGGAGGGGCTGGGGAGATGGCTTAGTGGAATAAGCGCTTCCCTGGCAAGAGCAAGGGCCTGAGTTCAATCCCTGATTCCACCAATAGAACAAAAAGTAGGGAGTAGGATAATGATTACTAGAGACTGTAAAGAGTTAATGGAAGGGGAGTGGAGAGAGGAAAGTTAGTGGGTCAGGGATTCAGTGGGATAGGAAAAATGATTTCTGATGTTACAGAGTACAGTAGGCTAATGGTGGTTGACAATAACTCAGTATATTTATTTTTCTATATTTATAAATTTATTTGAAAGTCATATATATATTATATAACTTAAAGAACTCTTACAACTAAGTAAGAAAAACACAAATAACCCAATTAATAATTGGATAAGGGACAATAAACAGTTTTTCAAAGTAACTATAAAAATGGCCAAAATATACATCATAAAATGCTTAACATTACTATCCTTCATTGAATCCAAAGTAAAACCATTTGGAGATATTTATTTCTTTTTTTATTTTTTTAACTCAGTATATTTCAAAATAGCTAGTAGAGAGGATTTTGAATGTTATTAACACAAAGAAACAATAAGTATTTGAGGTGATGGACAGGCCAGTCATTCCAAACTGACCCGTTATTTGGGTCTTAAATAGCTTCCAAGTATTGGTGTGTGGAAGGTGCCGTCCCCAGTGAGTGGCTTTCTTGGGGGAGGTGGGATAGTGGGAGAAAATGAGGTCATTGGGGGTGTGCCCCACAGGGAGGCCTGGGGGCCTGCCCCTTCCTCCCCTCTGTTTCCCTCAGCTCCCTGAGGTGAGCGGTATTGCTCCACCCTGCACTGCCCCCATGATGCTCCGCCTCACCACAGGCTCTCAGGCAATGAAATCAGCCAACCATGGCCTGGAAACCTTGGGAACTGTGTGCTAAGATGAGCCTTTCCTCCTCAGAAGTTGTTGACCCCAGATATTTCTCACGGCAACACAAGTGAACACAGGATCATTATACACTGTACATATGCACTGAACATCACACGGTATCCCATAAATATGTCAAGTTATGTATCAATTATAATATTTTAACAGTCTTTTGGTAATATCAATCATTCTATTGATATAAAGTTCACAAAGTAAAAAAGAAAAAAACCCTAAGTATTAGAAGTCAAGTTAGTGGTTAGCATGGCAGGGGAAACCGAAGAATCCCAAGGCTGCTTCTGGGATTCCTGCAGAATGCGACTTTCTGATCAGATGCTGATTTCACAGGTGATTCTGGGATAGAGCCATTGAGCTGTGTGCTTGTGGTTTGTGAGCTTCCTGTATTCATGCTGCCCTTCAATAAACCCTACATTAAAACTAAAGAACAAAGACAGGCTTTGGCAATCTTACACACAGGCATGTTGCTCAACTCTTTCTTTCTCCACCCAGGCTCTTGCTCCAGAACCACAGGGAGTTCCCACACCCACTCGGAATCTGCATCCCAGCAGTCAGCCTAGGGTCTGATCAGCTTTGGGTTTTGCCGTGTTTTCAAGAAGACCCAAAAGTCGAGCAGATGTACAAGCAGACCGGGGGCCCCCCACAAGCTTTTTGTCCTATAGAACTACTCTGAAGGGCATAGTTGAAGCTGGAAATTGGTCCCCTGTGTGGGGGCAAAGCAAGTCACCCGGAGAGCACCTCCAGCCAGTAAACAAGTGCTCTAGCTGGCAAACAAGTTGCTAGACAGATTAAAACTGAGATCAACCTCCTGAGAAAATAAATAAAAGTCTGCAGTGGTTGAGCAGTTCCTTTCTTTCCTCATGAGAGAGGGCTCCCCCTGACCTCAGCTTTAATTTCTTATCTTTATTTCTCAATGGATTCAGTCCACTAAACTGTTTCTAGGCGCTTTAGTCGGCTGAGCTGTTTCTAGGGAGAACTACAAAGACTCGTCCAGGTCCACATTGTTCACCAACCTGCCCTCACTTCCTCCACTCCTCTGTACCAACTCATTCTCAAGAATACCCCCACTGTCAGATGAGTTTGCATCTCTACTTCTTCTTCTTTTTTTTTTTTTTTTTTGCAGAGCTGGGGATTGAACTCAGGCCCTTGTACTTGCCAGGGAAGCGCTTATTCCACTGAGCCATCTCCCCTGCTCTTGCATCTCTACTTCTGATGTTCCTCAGAAGACATGCCAGGAACCTAACAACCCCTGGAATGAAACAATATGGCTTAGGGGATAAGAAGCTAAGGTCAGTCTCAGGACACCACTGTCTAGCCCATGAACACCCTTCACATGTCTATCACAGACCCACAACCTCCAGCTAGATTCACAGCCTTGCTCAGCCTGGACACCCTCACTCTGCAGGCCAGCCTCTGCTGCTTGAGCTCTTTCTTTCCACTGCAGTGGCCCTTGGGCACAGACACCTGGCACATGGGGGTATCTGCAGTGCCAGAGGCTGGGGAAACTGGCAACATGGCAGCCTATAAGGCTGGATGCCCATAGAAGGCGAGGTGAGGTTTTGGGTGGAGGTGCAGGATTGTCACATGTAACTTTGCAGCTGGGTGCTGACTAACAGACTATTTACAGCTCAGACACCTACATTAAGGACCACACCTCCGCTCTGAGCTGATGTGTGTAGATGGTGCACATGGCACGGAGACACCTAGACCATATACCTGGTCCCCAAGTCTGGTGTAATGTGCTGGTTCACATTTTTTTTTTTTTTTTACAGTCTCACTACATAGCTCAGACTCATAGTGATTCTCCTATTTTCAGCCTCCTAAGTGCTGGGATTACTGGTGTGCGCCACCATACCCGGCCAGACTCAGTCACCAGTTCAGCACACCCAGAGATGGGGCCGACACAGCATGTGGATTGAACCCCAGTCCTTGCACTTGCCTAAGCAGGCACTTTAGTCCACTGAGCTATCTCACTGGCTAGTCTACAATTTAAGAATTGAGCCACCCCCTGATTGCGGACAGTCTATGGATCTTGCAGGATTCCTGCAGCTCCTGTGCTGAGGGAGACGGTGGGCTCCATCTGGGATGTCTGGCTGCTTCTCTGGCAGCAGGGTGCTGGCCAGGCAGGTGTCCCAAGAGCTGCTGCTGGATGATGATTCTGTAGCTGTCACCCTCCTGGTTCCCCTGCTGGGTCATGGCCTGTACCATTGCTCTCTTCTTGGGAGGGGGTTCACCTGCTGCTTGCTGAGCTGGGGCTCGGCTGGGGCTCCACATTCTCAAGAGTGATTCTTGCTTGGTGTCAGACCCCTTTCCGTTCAACCCAGAAAATGAAGCCTGTGTTAGTGAAGACAGATAGAGCTCCTTTTTTACTGGAGAAAGGAAGGGTCTTTGAGCTCTGCAGGGTTTCCTGCTCTGTGATGCTTTTCTCTGAGTTCTCCACCACAGTCTTCTTCCTAAATCATAGTCCTGTGCCAGCCCCTCGGCCCCTCAGTGTGAGAAGTGGATGTGGCCTGTGGCCTGTAAGCATCCCTCTTCATGGCCAGCATTCTCGTTGATGCCACCTTTTTCTTCTTACAGTGGCTCTTGTCAGGGACCCCAGGGTACCAGATGGCTCTGGAACCTGATATGGTTTGTGATGGTTTGAAGCTAAAGCCCTCTGCTGGGAGCCCCAGCTGCCTCCATTCCTGTCCACAGGTAAAGCTGGGTGTGCTGATCTCCCTCTCTCCTTCCCTCCCTTCCTCCCTCCCTCCCCTTAGATTGGGAAAGGGCTCCATTCTTTGCATGATTGTTTGCTTCTGTACTAGCATTGACTACAGATGTGCTGCCTCAGGCCCCGTGGCCTCTCTGGAATCCTTTCGCTCTGGGGTCTTTCTTAAACTTCAGAGCCAGACCAGCCTCACCCAAGCCAGGCACTGTGCCTGGGGTATTCTGCAGCCTGCTCTGTCTTTCTGGACCCAGCCCAGCCTTCATGCGGGCGTGTAACAGAGGGGCATGCATGGGTGGGCCAGAGTGTGGTACAGGAAGTGGAACCGCACAGGTTCTCCACCCTAACCCACTGTCTCTTCCGTGTTTGGCCTGCCTGGCTATGGGAACTTCACAAGGCCACAGTCACCTCCCAAATCTGAGGGAAAAGGCGGACTATGTAGCAGACAGTGGCAAGAAAACAGACACAGCCCAGGCAGGAGCACAAAACTAGAGATCTCTTGGTATAAACATAGATTCTAGAGTTTCAAGCTAAATGTGAAAGAACATCCCACACTGTTAGTGGACAAAAGTAGAGGAAAATATATTATATCCCAGGGATAGAAGTGAAATTATTAAAGTCTCAAAAGTTCACATCATACAGGAACATGATTAATTTGAAAAACTTGTTTACATAAAATGATGGCTTTTTATTCTGTAAAGGGCAATACGGGAAAGGTTAATGGGCAGCAGTGGGATTAAAGAGGATATCACAATGCCTGGCACTGGTGAGGTATTAAATCATCCCAGGCTACAAAGAATTTCTGTAGCTCAATAAGGAAAAATGACAATTTTGAATAGAAAAATGAGCAAAGGACGTGGTTGGGGAGACCACAGATGACAAACCCAAGAAGCAGGATATAACAGCAGGCTCAAAATTACAAATACTCCAAGAAATGCAACTAACGGGTCCATGAGATGTCATTTTGTACCGAGTATACTGCTAACTGTGAAAGCCAGGTAACATTAGGTCTGAGGGTGTCTTCCCTTAGATGTCACATTGATACGGCTGGGTGTTAGGGACAGAGAAGCAAACCAGTAAGATATACAGTATAATACAGCGATTTTCACATACCTTGAAACAGTATATGCACATAAGTCAACAATACACATTTTGTAAGAACCACATTTAAATAAAGATTTCCAGGCCAGGCATGGTGGTCCACACCTGTGCTCCCCAGCACTTGGGAGGCTGAGGCAGGAGGGTCGCTGCAAATTGGCAAGCTAGGTTACATAATAAGTTCAAAGCCAGCCTGAACTACATAGTGAGATCTTGTCTCCCCCAAATTTCTTCATTAATAGAATAAAATAGCCACCTGTGGTGGAGGAAATGGGAGTAGAGACTAGAGAGAATGGAGAATAAGCAGATTAATAAAACAGGAAATGACTCTGTGTGGGACAAGGACACCATTGCTCCAGAGACACAGACACCCCTTCAACCCAGGCCAACAAAACAGATCAAACTACATGACCACAACAAAAGGGAAGATGTGACCACATAGAAGCCATCAATTATATAAGGAAGAGTAGTGTGGCTACCCCCAAAGACAGGCCGTGTCGGATGGGCAGGTGAGACCCTGTGCTGTGGGGACATCGGAGCCAGCTCCCTGGAGAATGAGCCACATTCAGATGAGGTAGCCATCTAAGAATCTTCAGGGCTGCTGGGATCCCCACCACCTGCTTCCAGGGAAGGGAAACTGAGGGAGAAAGCACTGTCTTTCTAGCGATGGCCACCAAATCACAGGAGCCCCCAAATCATCTTAGTAACATCATCAAAGGCCTCAACAGAAGTAAATAAATAAAAGGAGGAGGTCAGAGAGAAGAGCAGAAAAGAGTAATGTCTGTGGGCAGTTCCAGAGTGTCCTTGATGTCCAGGAGTCACAAAGTCCCCCATGTGACAGATCTTTTTCCCTAGTACTAAAGATTATAATTAGCACCTTATACAAACTAGGTAAACACTTGACTGCTGAACTCACCCCTTTCAAAATTTCACTTTGAGACAAGTTGCTCAGGTTAGCCTTGAACTTGCCATCCTCCTGCCTCATCCTCTCCAGAAACTGGACTTACAGGTGGGCCCATCTGTGCTCAGTGTCACTGATGCTTTTCCCCAGGGCCATGTGCCAATCCTCAGAACCATGTAACTTGAGCAGTGCTGGGAAGACTGTAAGAGTTGAAGACAAGAGTGTCCACTGTCCACCAAGGTGGAAAACTAGGGCAGGGCCACTGCTGGAGCAGGGACCCTGAAGGGCTACATCTAGAAATGAGGTCAACGCTGGTTCTTAGATCTTACAAAGTATTCTCAAGCCCTGTTCCAAGGGTAGTGCCCTCAGCTTTAGGGAGAAGGACAAAAAGATTCTGAATAGAAGATCTGAAGTCTCAAATTAATTCTCAAAATGGTCATTTTACATAGAATGTCCAGAATGCACACAGACATATGGGACAGAAGAAAGGCAGCAGGATCCGCAGAAGCTGCAGACCACAGAGATTTACAGATGGGAATCACAGACATTGGAATCACCGGCTGGGACCAGCCTACCATGAACCATGCTTACTGCATCCACGGACAGAGAAATTCAATTTAGAATTTTAAATAAGGGACCTGCAGATTTTGAAAGCCATGCTGAAGATCTTAAAAAAGAATTGGATATTACAGAACTGGAAAAAGTACAACTGTCTAATTAAAAAGCCATTAAAGAGTTGACAACAAATAGTGCTTTCCAACAAATGGAAGATGAGTCAGATGAAAACATCCAGAATGAAACCCAGAGAGACCAAAGATAGAACATAAAGATGAGAAGATAGGTGATGTCAGGACACAGGAAGGCACTAAGATAGGTTTATTAGCATCCCAGAGGAGAGACAACGAGGTAGAGGCAGAATTTGAACAGAGAATGGGTAAAAAGATTTCCAGAATTGACTAAATAAGCTAATCCACCAAATTAAGGCAGCAAAGCACAGATTCCTCCTGGAGATAGGGATCTCCAGGGACCGGGCGTGGGTTAAACCAACTCCCTCCTTTCCCGGTGTCCTTTGTGATAGCTCAGGTCTGCAGGTGCTTGTTACCGACATGTGTGGGGCTGGGGCTTTCACTTGCCTTGAAGACAGGAGGGATTTGACCTTGTTTGAGGGTGATGGTATGGAGGAGCTGAGGGTAATGACAAAGAAGTCTTCAGAGGGCGCAGGAACCCATGCTGTGAACAATAAAGTCCCTATTACCTATTGAGCAATACACACAAGAGTCACTTCAGGAAGCTGCCCCACATTGACAGTAATTATTACAATCTTTAGCAATAATATTTCTAGTCAGACACCACTAATATGCTAATGGATGCTCAGGCAGTTTAAAAGGAAAAGGGCAGGGGAGATAGCACCTGCCTGGCAAGTGCAAGGGCCTGAGTTTCCCAGTACAAAAAAGAAAAAGAAAGAAGAAAAGGCTGGCTCTCTAGCTAGTAAGCGTAGCACACATGCTCCACAGGGCTGCCGGGAAGGGACCTTCCTTCCTCCTGTCTCTGACTGAGCAGAACGGGAGAGGCTCCCGGAGAGGGGAAGATGCTTCCTAAAGCGTTGAGGAGGAAAAAAAAAAAGTGTTAAGAAGGGAGTAGGAATATAGAGAGAGCTAGGGGGCGGGGGTGGGGCTTGGTGGCATACACGGCTGCGTGCCCTCTGCGGGATTCCTGACCCGCTTCCCCTGCGGGCTGGACCGCCGTGCGCGCAGAGGTGTGCGGACTGCGGGAAGCGCGGGCTGCGAGGACTGAAAGCGCGACAGTGCCCTCTAGTGGCGAAGTTAGGAACTCCCTGAGCTCAGGCTGCTGGAGCCGAGTTCAAAGAGGGGCGCACCCTGCACCCAGGAGGAGGGCCAGAGGAGGAGGAGGAGGAGGAAGAGGAGAGGCCCGGTCAGAGAGGGCTGAGGATGGAGCTCAGTGGTCCAGGTCATGCTCAGCATGTCTAAGGCCGTGGATGTGGCCCCTGGCAAAACACACACACACACACACACACACACACACACACACACACGGAAGGAGAGACAGTTCATAAAAACCTAGTAGAGGTTATAGTGCAAATGGATTGAATTCTACTTTTGAGAAACTTATAGCAAAAAGCTTACAACAACCTACTTGTAAGACGTACAGATACAATGAAATGCTGCTTAAAGTTTCAAGGGCCAGCTCTCATCCACCCGCACCTGTACCGGCCCTCTCTTGCTGGCCCTACCCCTGTCACTCTCTGAGCCCCACAGATGACCATCCCCCTCCCCCGGCGGCAGCAGAGGCTCTCTGATCTGTCTTTCTTACCTCTCTTGCCTGCTTCTCTACAAAGCAGACAAAATGTTCTTTTGAAAACATAAATCAGGACCGGATGTGTAGCTGCGTGTACTTAGCGTGGGTTTAAGCCAAACACTCGAACAAAACAAAACAAAACATAAATCAGATTTTGAAAGCACGAATTTGCCTTAGGCCCTTTGATAGCTTCTGGCAGCATCAGAGGCCGCCTGTCTCACACTGGCCAGACCCAACTACCCCATCCCACCCACCTGCTGCTATGGCCTTCTGGCATACAGTCATCAAAATCTGGAGGTAGAGACTTTATTGTGCTGTTTAAACAGTTGAGAACTTAACGTTGAGGAGCTGGATGCGGTGGTGATAGCCTGGTAACCCCAGCACTCAGGAGGCTCAGGCGGGAGGACCGCTGCAGGTATGAGGCCATCTTGGGCTACATTGTAATTTCAAGGTCATCCTGAACTATGGAGTGAGGCCCTGTCTCAAAAAACAGAATAGGAGCTGGGCATGGTGGCACATACCTGTAATCCCAGCACTCGGGAGTCCAGGCAGGAAAATTGCTGTAAGTGCAAGACAGCCTGTCTCAAAAAAAAAAAAAAGAATACTATAAAAAATGTTTGGTAATAATGACCATGGTGAGCTTTTATGGTTTAATTTTTATGGAACTAATTCAAGGGATCACAGTTTTAGTAAGATATTTGCTATTGGTATTTGGTAAATATATCACATTTAAGTTTACTTTCTCACGTTACTTTTACTTTTCCTATCTATTTTGATTTACTTAAATTCTCCGAGACAGGAAGATTTGATGTTGGGGATCAGGCTGGGTAACTTTGTGAGACCCTGTCTAAAAAAAGGGTTGGGGTTGTGACTACACAGCTTCCCACCCCTCCCCGCCCCCATTTGATCTCTAGTACGAATATTCCACATTTAATGGCTACCTGTTTAATGGCTGTTCAGATTTACGATCTGATCCCTGGGCTGGCCTCAAACTTGTGGCAATCCTGCCTCACCCTTTCAAGGGCTGGGATTACAGGCGTGTGCCACCACACCTCTTGTTTATAGAGGCTCAATGTCTTTTTTTTTTTTTTTTTTTTTTTGGATAGCACACCTTGTTTACACAGTACTGTAACTTCTGCTGATTGTCTTTTACAGTACAGCACTATAGTTTTATTTTATTGCCCATTGTAGTGCTGCATGTAAGAGTTATGCAAATAAAAGCAAAGTCACCGAGTTGGAGTTTCTCTGGGCTGTTTCTTTATTCTGGATTAGTAACGTGCCACATACAATGAAATGCCACACAAAACTCCTCATTCAGCATCCAATTCAGCTAATGACCTGGTCACAGAGAGTGTTTATATAGGGATTAAAGTAGATATCTTAAAGTACAGGTGTGTTTATAGGAAACTGAGCATTTTTTCTGGGTTTTCCAGTTTGTTGCTATAGGATTGTATGCAATACAATCTTATAATTATTTTTTCTTCTTTGTCAGACATTATAATACTCTTCTAATTTATAAATGTTTATATTTGATCTCTTTCATTTTTCTCTGATAGCGGATATGGAATATCTAATTATCTTTTGAAAAATTAGATTAAGCATAGAACTACCTACCATATGATATGATCCAGAAATTGTACTCCTAAATACTTGAAAGCAAGTCACTCAAGCAGATATTTGTATATCTATGCTCAGATAACATTATTCTCAGTAACTAAAATGGAGATAGCCCAAGAATCCATCAAGAGCCAGGCATGGTGGCGCATGCCTGTAATCCCAGCACTCGGGAGGCTGAGGCAGGAGGATTGTTGTGAGTTCGAGACCAGCCTGAGCTACAAAGTGAGCTTAAGGCCAGCCTGAACTGCATAGTGAGACCCTGTCTCAAAAAGACAAAAAAAAAAAAAGAATCCATCAAGAGATGGGCAGATGAACAAAGTATGATCTATAATAAACCACATATGATAGAGTATTATTCAGCCATAAAAATTTTGGGGTGTACCATAGATACAACTTGAAAACATTATACTAAGTGAAATAGGCTGGACACAGAAGAACAAATATGGTAGGACTATGGAAAACAACATAGAGTTTTCTAGGAGTGGGGGAAGAAAAGAAGAATTACTATTGAGTGGGTGTGGAGTTTCATGGAGTTTTATTGGACATGAGACCAAAGTTTGGAATATAGACAGAGGTTAAGACTATACAACACTCAACAGCTGTCTTTGAGGCTTCTATCTGTGTCAAAAATGGACGGGTAGATTTGGAGGGGGCCTAAGCACGTACAGATGGTTGGAGATGACGGTAATTCCAGGAAGCTGCACAGGAGTCCAGTGAGCAGCAGGTGCTTCAGGAGAAGGTGACCAGGTTTGGGAAAGGAGGTGCTGGGCACTGGATGCGGGCAGTTGGGCAGCTGAGCATCTTCATAACTTTTTATTTTATTTTATTTTGAAGAATAAAAACAAAAGCAGAGCCGGGCGTGGTGGCGCATGCCTGTAATCCCAGCACTAGGGAGGCTGAGGCAGGAGGATTGTTGTGAGTTCGAGACCAGCCTGAGCTACAAAGTGAGCTTAAGGCCAGCCTGAACTGCACAGTGAGACCCTGTCTCAAAAAAGACAAAAAAAATAAATAAATAAAAATAAAATAAATAAAATAAAAACAAAAGCAAGAACAAAAATCAGAAACAGGGCAACACGAAGCAGTACATAGATTACAGAGTTTCAAAATAAGAACTACTGGTCAGCAATGGTTGATACATTACCTAACTTCTTCGTAACTTATCCTTTGGTTTTGGTTTTTCTTTTCTTTTCTTTTCTTTTCTTTTCTTTTCTTTTCTTTTCTTTTCTTTTCTTTTCTTTTCCCTTCTCTTCTCTTCTCTTCTCTTCTCTTCTTCTCTCTCTCTCTCTCTTTCTGTCTTTCTTTCTTTCTTTCTTTCTTTCTTTCTTTCTTTCTTTCTTTCTTTCTTTCTTTCTTTCTTTCTTTCTTTCTTTCTGGAAGTGGGGATTGAGTCAGGCCCTTGCGTTTGCCAGGCAAACACTTATTCTCCTTAGCTATTTCCCCAGCCTCTCCTTTGATTTTTAATAAATCCTTCCCACAGTTTAAAAAAAAGCTTAATGTGTATTTTTAGAAGATTCTCCCTGCCTTCATCCTTTATTTATCAGTTTTATCATACAAGAGAAAAATTGATATAGAGTACTCTTCCAGAAGCCCATCTGCATGTTGATTAAAACTGTCAAGTGCTAGAAAAGATTCAGAATTAAGACATAACATAAGGGATTTTTAAAAGCTGTGACTCCCAGAGGTTGCTGAAATCTGGTAGAAATATGGAAATAAAGTGTCCAGGACTGAATCTAACTAACAGTATTAGACACACATGAAAAATGTGTAAAACTCTATGGAAGAATTTTGAAGAGAACACCCATATAAACAAGAGATATACCCTACGCCTATCAGTAGGAAGACTTGGTGTCCTAAAGATATCCATTTTAATCTGTTAATATTCAAACTAACCTATGAAGGAACGGATGAGGTAGCTCAGTGGCACAAGTGCTGCCTGCCAAGCACAAGATCCTGAGTTTGATTCCCATACTCCCCCAAAAAAGAAAGAAAACCAATCTATGATCTATGCAGTGTTTGGTGAAATCAGAATCTCAATGAAGATTTTCATAGATCTCACCAACAACTTGTAAAATATATACGAAAATGTAAAGGATCCCAAACAGCAGAGATGGCAAAAAAAATGTAAGAATAAAAGTAGAAATGAAGAATGCAAAAATCATCCAGAGATCAAGATCTATTATCAATTTCTAGTAATTCAGAGAGTGCAGTACTGCTCCAGACAGGAACAGAATAGAGGGCCAGTGACAGAGCAACACATACTGGGGAATTTATGATAAAATCAACACGACTAATGGGTGGGAGAGGATGGACTTCCCAGCACAGGGGCCCAGAGTGGCCTAAGAGGCCATCACTCCTGCAAGAAGAATCAAATCCAAGTGGCTGCAAGACCTGATTTACAACAAAAGCTTGAAACTTGTAGAACATGTTGTGAAGGATTATTGTTGTAGGTAGCAACGCAGTGCTTGTCTAGCATGTGTGAGACCACACACACACACACACACACACACACACACACACAGAAAGACATCTTAACCAAGTCACCTAACGCACAAACTTCCAAGTAAATAAGTTAGAACACATTAGCATTTAAGCGTGTGCTTCAAAAGGCACCATGAAAAGTTACAAGCCACAGAGTGACAGTCTTTGCCACATACCCATATGACAAAGGAGCCATGTCTGAAATACAGAAAAATGTCTTTATAATCAGTAAGCAAATGAAAATAGTCAGCAGAGAAATAAGAAAAGTCTAGGGGCCAGACTTTACAGAATAAAAGATACAAGCGATCCATAAACATAGGAACAGGTGCCTAACCTCTAAGTCCACTGTAGTCAAGGAAATGCAAATAGAAGCCATAAAGAAACAATACGGCACACTCATTAAACTGGAAAATAATTAACAAATCTGACGACAGCAGGTGCCAGCCAGAACTGGGAGTGTGATAACTCATCCGCAGCTGGTGGGGTCACTTGGGAGAACAACCGGGCAGTGGCTTTCTGCACAACAGAGAGGCTTACCCTTGACCCTGCCACCAAACCCCACGAGTACATGCTCTAAAAATACACATACATGTGCACAAGAAAAAAAATAGTGGCTGTGTTTATAATATGGAAACATTCTTAATTTCCATCAGCAGAGCAGGTATGTATATGTACTATAATAGTGACACGACATTGTAGGGTTATGTAATGAAAATAGATTTTCATGAAAATAGGGCATGCTGAGACTGCAAATGAGACTGGGTGTGGTGGGGCACGCCTGTAATCCCAGCGCTTGGGAGGCTGAAAACAGGAGGATCATTATGAGCTCGATCTACATAGTGAGACCCTGTAGACCTTATACTAAGTACATAAAACATAAAAATATAACAGTAACGTTTAGGATATATATATATATATATTTCCTTAGACTTTTGAGAGTAAGGGTAGAGATTAAGGATGGCCCAAGGAACAGCAGCAGCAGCGAGGGTGCAGTAGGGTGCAGTATTTCTAATGCTTATCTATGGGTACTTTCCCTTATAACTTCACATGTCCTTGAAATAGCTCATTATATACTTTTGGAAAGAGGAAACGTCATCTGCTCCCAGTTATCTTATTGTCTTCCAATCTTCTATGCTTATTTTATATCCCTGTGACTGTCATATACACTTATATTCTATTTCTTTCACTTAATGTTTCCACATATTGTTAAAAAGTCTTCATCCATGTCCTTAATGGCAGACAGATACCCCAGCTGTTCGTGCACCACAACACATCTGCACAGGACCAACTTTTTGATTTCTATTTTAAATCAATGGTCTTTTGTTTTCAGAAACAAGAATCTCCATGTACACAAGGCTTTTGGAAACACCTTTGATACATTGCTACTGAAAGAATTTCAGAGCCAAGCAGCACAAATAGTCAAAGCTTCTTACTCTGCATTATTAGATCTGCAGCGAAGAGTTGGAGCAGTTCCCTCTGAGCTCTGGCCAGGGCATGGGTGACTCCACTTCCACTGCAGCTTTGTCAGACTGAACACAAAACAAAACAACCATTTTGACCTATAAAGATGGAGCTTGCTTGTAGTTTTAGGGATATTTTCCTCAAATGATTATCAAATATCTTCAGAGAGCAATCTGATCTACTCTTGTGGGGTAGAAAGTGGGACTTCTGTCCTGTCCTTTTGTCGCCTCTGAGTAGCATACTCTTGCCCTCGAGAAGGTCCAGCCTTTGGTGTCTGGCCCTGAGCCCTTGTCCCACCACCCATCCTCCCGGAAAGCACGCCAGGGCCACCAGAATCACCAGGGTCAGAGTTTTACTTGTCACTAGCATTCTCTCCTGCTGGATGAGCCACACTGGGGTCTCCCCAGGGCCCACGTGCTGAAGCTGCTTTAGAGCGGAGGACCCCAGCCATCCCTGGGGACCTATTTACCTGCTGACACATTGACTCTCCCCACCCAGCCAGTACCCAGGGCTCATTCATCCCCACCCAGGCTGCAATGGGTGGACTGGAATCTGGGGAAGGCAGGAGCTGGGGACAATGCAGAGAGAGGAATGGAAGGGTGAGTGGGAAGTGGGAGGCTGATTCTAGAAGAGATGGGCTGGAGAGAGGGCTCCATGTACCGTAGTCTGAAAAAGGCTGCAGAGGAGAGGTGGAGTGTGGGTGAGAAGATGGGGGACAGCAGCACAGAGCTGGGGTTGCAGGAGTCAGCAGGAGGTTGGGAGCAGCAGCACAAAGGAAATTTCAGGGGTCCTTTGAGGTGGGGGAGCCTGAGGTGGGGGCGTTTCCAGGCTCCCACTGTCCCTGTGGCACTTCATGAGAGCCAGGCTTGGGTAGAGGTGGAGGAAGGTGATGACAAGAGACCGTAAACAAGGACAGCATTTGGCTTCCCTAGGAGTAGCAGAGAGGTCACCTGTAAAGTGAGTGGGGAGGGGTCCCTGCCTGAGGAGGACGCGCTGATGGCAGAGGGACCAGCTTCGGGTGACTGAGAAATCCCACCCAGGAGAGGTGAAAGGGACAAATGATGGTTCCCATGGTGCGAGACACTGTGGGGCCAATAAAAAGATTCTGCCAGGTCCTGGATCGGCCTGAGGCTGCCTTTCTGCCAAGCCTGGGCTCCCGCTGGGGCCCCCATGGAACAGTGGGTATGTGTGGAGTTGTGCATGTGTGCCAGTGCTTCCAGCTGATGGGGAATAGCAGCATGTGGGGGGCGAGCCCCCTTTGGTTCTTTCGTGATTTTTCAAAAGCATGCATTTCATACAAATGCCAACGTATACACAGGGGGAGAAGGATACAAGCCAATACAGCAGCTCTATTTTTTTTCTATGAGATAGGATTGCAAGTGATCTTAATTCACTGCTGTTTTGCATTTCTATTTTCTCAGTTTTATTCAACAAATGGATATCCCTATTATAAGTAAAAACGTTCTCTTGAAACCATAGATGTTATTTATTTTAAGGAAAGAAATCAGCTAGAAACTTTCAGAGTTCCTCCACCTAGAATTAAAGGTCCCTCCTGTGCCCCACTCCCCAAGCACCCACCTACCCACTGAGTGCAGAGGGGCCCAGCAGGCGTGGCTCGGCGTGTGGGTCCCCTCATCCCGCTGGAGGTTAGCAGTGACCTTCAGGAAGCGTGTGCTCAGCTGAGAGCACTGCCACACGCAGGGCAGTCCCACTGAAGTCAGTACAGTGACAGTAAACTCAGTGATTGTCTAAACTGAAGGGCGAACAAAACTGCCTCGGGCAGCTCAATGGCTGTGACATGGTGTGGCCACAGTGGGCCTAACCGCCGCGCCTTAGTGCTACACAAAGTGGGTGACTTCCATGACACCTTAGAGTCTTCTTTCTTATTGATCTTCACTTGATCTTTTGCAGTGTTTTCACTATCTCCCCCCTCAAGAAAAAAACAATTCTCAGTCAGATAAACTTACCCAGGGTTACTAGGGTTGATTTGGTTTAGTTTGGTTTCCCAGAATACCTGACTCTAGAGACTAATTTCTTTTTCTTTTCTCTTTTGACAAATTTCTTTCTGGAGATCTTTCGCAGTGCCGGGCTTCACGCCAGGCCTTTGTGCATGCTGGGCACGTGCCGTAGCGCTGAGCTGCCCTCCCCCATCCCCAGTCCGCAGAACCTTTCTTAGACACGCTGTGGTGCCGGTGCTGCGGGGCACAAACAGAAGACCCCCCCTCCCCCAGTTCTTGTGCAGTCCCATAGGGTGAGCTCAGGATGCTGAGAGCGCCCCGGCTCAGCTCAGACCCCAGGGAGGGGAGGGGAGAGACACGGCTCATTCTGAGCAAAGCCTGGGCCTGCAGGCAGGATGAGGGTGACAATGGTGGCCGTGGCGGATGGATGATAATCCTTGATCCCTGAAAAGCCGGGCTGATCATGCGAATAAGAAATCCGGACCCTGATCTGCGGGTGTCTCTGGGCATCCTTGCAAAGTAAGAAACACCTTGGTAAGGTTTCCTCTTTGAAAACATTTAGTCTATCAAATAAATTGCGTTTGTTAATAAATGGGGCTTTCTTTTCATTTTTTTATTTCTAAAAGTCATTTGTAACTGTCAGAGCTTCTAATCAACCTGAAATATAAATATAAGCACCCTGAACAGTTGCAATTCTATGCAAAAGAAATTGAACCTTTAATTTACCTTACCTATTTATAAAAGATAAATATTTAATTGTTTGTAAGGTTTTGAGAACACTGAAAAAGGTATACGAATCTCCTAAGAATCTATCTTAAATGGTTTAGGCTGTAGAAGAAAAAGAATGTATTTACGAGGATGCGCACTACATTATTTATGATGACTTAAATGGCAGAAACACCCTAAATATTCATCTGCAAATAAATTAGGGCACATTTGCATATTTGTACAATGGCATATTTTGCAGTCATAAAAGTTATGTTCAGTCTTTGGGTACAGAAAGGTTTCTTATGTGAGGCACCAAACCCAGAAGCCATTAAGGAAAAGCTGGTAGATTTGACACGATAAATATTAAAAAGCCTTGTCCTTGAAAGACACCATAAACAAAATTAAAATACGAATGACAAACTGAGATAAAATATGCAAGAGGAACAATATTAAACCCATGTATTTTTATTTCCCTTGTAAATCACAGGCTTTCATCATCTGTCCTCCAAGGCTGGGCCATGAGGCTTGATGCCTGAGACACAGGGGGTTTCGGGGAGACGCATCTCAACTCTACCTTCTTTATCCCCTTCAGCAAGATGAGGGTGTCAAAAGGCAGCCTATGTGGAGAAAAGGAAAGAAATAATTCTACCCTAAAGTTTACTTTCTAAAAACTCAAGGCCCAAACTGTGGTGGGCTTGTCTACTGCTCACAAGAGGAAGTGGGAAATAATCACCCCTCACCCCAGAGGATTATGGGAGGAAGGGAAAGATGGAGGCAGTGGTGAGAGGGGTGGGTCGGACAAAGGCAGAGTTCTAGAGAGGTGGGTTGGAGGAAAAGAGCCAAAGCAGAATAGAGGCCTTGGACCCTATCCTGTTGAGGTTCTGGGAAGATAAGCCTCCCAGGGTACCTTTCCTGTAAGGGCAAGGATTGTTCTTGTGGGGATCTGAGGTGAGCACAGATTTCACAACTTATTTCTCCTGGTGCCTTTTGGGGGGCTCTGAGTTACTTTAGGAGGCAAAACAACTCCAGGTGTTGGCAGGCTGTAGCTGTTGTTTCCTGGGCAATGAAATTCCCTCTGCATCTGCAGCTTCCAGCCTATTTATTTCCTGTCAGAACCATGGGCAAGTAACCATGGTCACAGCTCTGTCCTAGCACGGATTTTATGCTGGAAAAGTCTGCTCTTCAGTTTTCTGGCTCTGACACTGCTCCTTTTGTCCTGGCAGGCAGTTAAATTATGAGGCAGCTCTTAGGAGCCCTTGGGCTTGCTCTGCTTTCCTGGTGTCCTTAGCCCTAGGGAGTGGGCCTTACTCCTAACTCTGGACTGGCTGGAGTTCTTACATCTCCCAATGTTGTATGACCTCTGGTATCCCCTTCTAGGCCTCAGGGTGCCTTCTCCACACACGCCGACCCCAGCCCTCAGGCTGGAGCTGGAGACCTCCAGGACACACCAGTACCCACCTCACCACACAGGTTCTTCTCCCTGTCTCACTGTCCTGAAAATTCCAGCCAACTTGGTGCCCTGAACTCTAATGTTTGCCTTTTCGGTTTTGCAATGATGCCACGTTGTGTGTGAGGCCCAGCTCCTGTGCTCCAGGGTCCGCAGGAAGAAAGCTGGGCCTGTTTGGAGTTCACCTCACACATTTCCGGTCTCTGCAGGGTCACAGTCTGATACTGCTTGTTGTTCAATGGCTGAGAGAGCTTACCTAATATATTTTGTCTGGTTTTAAAGTTGTTTATGGTAGTGGTAGTGGGAATCTGGGATTAGTTATCCCATCAGCGCTGGAATCAGAAGTTTCTTCCCTTTCCTTCTTCAGTGAGAGGACTTTAGCTGAATGCCCAGGAACAGCAGCAAAGGAGTGACCCTTGTTTGTTTTCTCTTTCTGAAGGTTGGAAAGTCACAGCTGGGATTGCTGGACGTCCACAGGAACCCACTCTCCACCATTAACACAGTGAAAGCAGAGATGGGGGGAAGGCAAAGAGAGTACAGAGGAGGAGAAACTATAGGAAAAAATAAAGCCAACATCACCTGGTATTTAGTCAGATCATTAACCTATGGGTTCATGAGGTTTAGGGAACCCAAGGAAGATGAAAAGAGAAAGCACACTGCAGCTCACAACGGTCAAATGGGGAAAAGCAAAGAGAAAATCTTTTTGGGGGGAGGGGGTTTGCTTTTTTCTATTTTTTTGGTGCAGGGTCTCACTATGCATGCAGCCCACATTCATAGAGATCCTCCTGCTTTTTGCCTCCCATGTGCTGGGATTGCAGGCACCCACCACCAAACCTGGATTGCATCGCCGGCTCAGCGCACCTGAAGGCCGGGCTGGCGCGGCTTGGGGAACCAAGGATCGAACACTGGTCCCTGAGCTTACCTAAGCAAGCGCTTAATCCACTGAGTTCTACCGCCGGCCCTGAGAAAAATCTTGAAAGTAGCCAGAGAAAAGCAGAAGTGGCTCTTCCTCAGCTCTGCTTTCCAGATGTGGCAGCCACGTCCCACTTGGCACCACGGCATCCCTCAGACCCCTTGTGAAGCCCAAGATTGTCAAAAAGAGGACCAAGAAGTTCATCCGGCACCAATCAGAGCGGTGTGTCAAAGCTAAGCACAACTGGTGGAAACCCAGAAGCATCAACAGCAGGGTGCGGAGGAGGCTCAAGGGCCAGATCTTGACGCCCAACACAGGTTATGGAAGTAACAAAAAGACAAAGCACGTGCTGCCCAGTGGCTTCCGGAAGTTCCTGGTGCACAACGTTAAGGAGCCCGAGGAGCTGCTTATGTGGAACAAGTCTTACTGTGCAGAGATTGCTCACAGCGTCTCCTCTAAGAACCACAAGGCCATCATGGAAAGAGCAGCCCAGCCAGCCATCTGCATCACCAATCCCAATGCCAGACTCCACAGCGAAGAAAACGAGTAGACAGCCTGTGTGCATGTTTATTTGTGCTTCAGTAAAACCACAAAAAATGCAAAAAAAAAAAAAAAAAAAAAGGCAGAAATGATGACTGGCTTCTCATGAAAACAAAGAAGGCTGGAAGACAGTGGAGTAGCATCTTTAAGCTGCGAAAAAATAAGCTGGCAACTCATAATTTTATATTCTCGTATTTTTACATTCTAGCCAGGCATGGTGGAACAGGCCTATAATACCAGAGCTTGGAAGGCTGGGGCAGGAAGGTGCCATGAGTTTGAGGTGGGCCTGGGCTTCATGGTGAGCTCAGTGAGACCTGACTGCACAGTGAGACCTTGTAGAAGAAGGGGAAAGAGAAGGAGAAAGAGAAGAAGGAGATACACAACAATAATGAGAGTCAAATGAAGACATTTATGCACACAAAGCTGTAGTTTAGCACTTTTCACAATAGCTGAGATATGAAATCTACTGACATATCTATCAAGAAATAATGAATAAAGGAAATGTGGAGTATTATTTAGCCATAAAGAAGAAATCCTGCCATTTGTAGCAGCCCAAGTGAGCTTTGGGAACATTAACTGAAATGTGTATAAATATGAAAGACTATCTTTCTCTTATTCTAATTTTTAAAGAAATATCTGCTTAGCTCAGCAGACTAAGTAACTGGTTGGCAAGTGCAGGGATCAGGGTTTGATTACCTGTCCTGCATGCCACACCAGCCCTGCCCCTGGGATGCACTAAGTGGACAACTGAGTCTGGGTATGGTGGCACACGCCTGAAATCCCAGGACTAGGGAGGCTGAAAATAGGAGGATCACTATGAGTCTGAGCTGCATAGTGAGACCCTGTACCGAATACATAAAATGAAAATAATATTAATATAAAGAAATATCTGCCGGGCATGGTGGCGCATGCCTGTAATCCCAGCACTCGGGAGGCTGAGGCAGGAGGATTGTTGTGAGTTCGAGACCAGCCTGAGCTACAAAGTGAGCTTAAGGCCAGCCTGAACTGCATAGTGAGACCCTGTCTCAAAAAGACAAAAAAAAAAAAAAAGAAATATCTGACATCTTAAGGCAAAATAATATTAGATTGTGGGGAGTATCAACTATGTAGAAAAATATGCATGACAAAGTAGCACAAAGAATGTGAAGATAAATAAAATTATACTGTACTGCTGTAAGATTCCTACACTTTACAGGAAATGGTACAGCTTCATAGTAGATCTCTTGTGAATAGATATTATAATCTTTATAGCAACTAAAGCATATCAAGAATAGCAACAATAATCATAAAAGTATTTGAAAGCCCGGTGTGGTGGCGTAGGCCTGTAATTCCAGCACTCGGGAGCTGAGGCAGGAGGATTGTTGTGACTCTGAGACCAACCTGATCTACAACGTGAGCTTAAGGCCAGCCTGAACTGCATGGTGAGACCCTGTCTCAAAAAGACCAAAATAAAGAAATAAATAACCATACAAGTATTTGATTAGGTAAGAAAAAAGAAAGGAACAAATACCAGACTAACAAAAAGAAAACACGTAACAGGAGGGTAATTTCTTTTTTATTGGTGGAACCAGGGATTGAACTCAAGGCCCTTGAGTTTGCCAGGCAAGCGCTAGGAGGGTGAATGCAAACTTAGCCATTTTTTTAAGTGTATTTAGTACAAGGTCTATAGGGTCTCACTACACAGGTCAGACTCATAGTGATCCTCCTGTTTTCAGCCTCCCAAGCTCTGGGGTTACAAGTGCACGTCCCCATGCCCAGTCTCAGTCACCATCTCAGCATACCCCAGGGGTGAGGTGGTCATGGCAGACTGGGGATCATACCCCAATTCCTGTGCCTGCCTTAGCAGGTGCTTTAATCCTTTGAGCTATCTGGCCAGCCCCTTAAGCTTAGCCACTTGATCATTCAGAGTATTAAATTAAATGTATTTTATACTTCAGTTAAGAGGAAGAGACCATCAGGCTGAATATGAAAAATTCAAGATTCAACTGTGTGCTATCTAAAAGGAAATAGCCCCAGCCGGGCGTGGTGGTGCATGCCTGTAATCCCAGCACTCGGGAGGCTGAGGCAGGAGGATTGTTGTGAGTTCGAGACCAGCCTGAGCTAAAAGTGAGCTTAAGGCCAGCCTGAACTGCATAGTGAGACCCTGTCTCAAAAAGACAAAAAAAAAAAAAATAAAAATAAAATAAATAAATAAAAATAAAAGGAAATAGCCCCATGTTGAATATAAAAGGAAGGAAAATGTGTACCCCATAATCATTAAATATAACAATCATCTTTAAGCCACTACATGCCTGTAATAATATCAGAGGAATGAGGATTACAAAAGGCATCTCATAATATAAAAGGAAATATTCATCAGGAAAATATAGGTACCCTAAATATGTATGTATCAAACAACAGAACTTCAAAATACATGAAGCAAAACTTCACAACGTTCAAGGAGGAAATTGTCAAAGCTATAATGAAAGTGGGAAATGTTAATATCCTTCTCTCAGTAACTCATTGACTAGGCAAAAAAAAAAAATCCAGATGGCTACAGATTTGAACAGCACACTATCAACTGCCATAACCCCTACCTGGTGGTAAAGCAACCGCTGCACGCTCTTATGTGAGCAGGTTGCCCCTGGGCTGGAACATGTGCCGGGACGTACACCCCGACATATCAGAAGACTGTCGCCATCTACGGCACCTGAGTGCCCAACTGCACCCCAAGCCCACTGATTTATTGCAAAGTGTTAAAGTCTGAGCACCGAGGAGTTAGTTGAGAAAAAGCAACTCATACATGGAAAAACAAATTACACACAGGTCACAGTTTCCCCTCTGCTGGTATAGAGTATATTCTCTGACTACATAAAATTAAATTTGAAATAATACACACAGATAGCTAGAAAAATCTCCCAATATTTGGAAATAAACAAGGTGAGTCTAAGGAAGTTCTGATCAAAAAAGAAACTGCAAGAGAAAGTAGAATGGTTAAATCTGAATGACAGTGAAAATCAGCAAAATTTATGAGGTGTACCTGGGCAGCACTTAGAGAAAATTACAGAGGTTCAGATATAAGAAAAGAACAGCTTAAACCAAATGCCTGTCTTTTTTTTTTTTTTTTTTAATGAATTTAGGACAGGGTGTACAGGGTCTCACTACATAGGTCAGACTCGTAGAGATTCTCCTGTTTTCAGCTTCCCAAGTGCTGGGATTACAGGCGTGGACCACCACACCCAGTCTCCAAGACTGTCTCAGCCTACCGCAGGGAATTGAACCCTGGCCACTGCATTGTCTGCTGAGCTATCCGGCTGGCCCTTAAAACCAATGCCTAAGTGTCCACATTAGGAAACAATAAATAATAAAGATGGAAGCAGAGATCCCCAAAAGAGACAAAAGTCAATCATAGAGATAATTAACAAAATCAAAAGTTGGTTTTGAGAAATGTTAAAAATCTTTTATGAGACTGATTAGTTAGGGAGAGAAAGAAGGAGTGGAGGAGAGAAAAAACCCACAAATCACTAACATCAATAACAAGACAGGGGCGGGGAGATAGCTCAGTAGAATAAGTGCTTGCCTGGCAAGTGCAAGGGCTTGAGTTCCATCCCCGGGTCCACAAAAAATAAATAAATAAATAAATATAATGAAAAAAATAAAACAAAAAACAAAAAGAGTAGAGAAGGACTGTTATGACCAATCTTGTGCTGGTAAGTCAACACCTTAGATGAAATGAAAAGGTTCCCAGAAGAGCAGTTACCAAACGGACTCAAGAAGAAATAGAAACATTAAACATCCTATAGACATTAAACAAACTGAACTTATAACAGCAGGAATTCTTTAAACTTCTCAAAGGAAAACTCCAGGCCCCGATGATCTCATCGATGAATTCTGTCAGATATTAAAAGCAAGACAGGAGCAGTGGCAAGATCTGTGTTAGAAGAGCAGATAGGCAGGGAGCAGCGCTGCGGCTGTTTAGAGACTGTGATCTGACAGGCAGCACTAGGGTCGTAAGAGGCTACCTAGGGCACACTCCATGAAAGGAACCGTAAGACACGAACCATAGAAGGAAAATAATAATAAATTAGATTTGATGAAAAAATTTAAATCCATTTGTCAGAAGACAATCAAGAAAATGAAAAGATTCAGACTGTAGAAAAATATTTCATATATATGTGTATGACAAAGCCCTTGTATCTAACCTAGAAACATTCCCTGTCAATGACCAGTCTGTCCCTAGGTCACTTAGTGAGTTGGTTGCTAAATTAGGTATGTACATTACAGTATTCAGAACAAAGAAACAGTCAAAGGAAGCTCGAACTTGATGACTTGCTTTCATCTTCATAGCTCTTTACATACAGTACCATAATGTCTAACAGAACATAAAGCTATAGTGCTACGTAATGCTGTATACTATGCAGTACAGTCAGCAAAAATTACAGTATTGTATAAACAAAGTATACCATACAACGAAAGACATGGAGGCCCTATAAACAAGGTGTACCCAATTATAAAAAAAAAAAAAAAAGATTGAGAGTTGAAGCAGTAGGTTGTAAATCCAGTCATTAAAGATGTGGGTTGTTAAAAAGGAATATCCGTATATAAACGTTATTTATGAATCAGTAGTGCAAAGACAACTCAATTAAGAATGAGTAAAACACTTAAAAGAGAAAACTCATACAGCATGCTATTTAAATGGTGACAGAGCCGGGCGTGGTGGCGCATGCCTGTAATCCCAGCACTAGGGAGGCCGAGGCAGGAGGATTGTTGTGAGTTCGAGACCAGCCTGAGCTACAAAGTGAGCTTAAGGCCAGCCTGAACTGCACAGTGAGACCCTGTCTCAAAAAGACAAAAAAATAAATAAATAAATAAATAAATAAATAAATGGTGATAAATACAAGAACATTTTTAGTAATCAAAGAAAGGCAAGTTAGAATCCCATTTTGTTGTTATTTTGTGGGGTGGGTTAGGGGAGCTTGTTTTTGGATTGTTCTGTTTTGTTTTTTGGTATTAGGAACCAAACTATATCCCCAGCCCTAGAATCTCAAAAACATACCACTTTAATCTATTATGATGGTTAAAAATAAAAGACTGAAAAATTTAAATACTGTCAGGGTTGTAGAGCAACTGGAATGCTTGTACTTGTGTATTACTGTTGGTACCTATGTAAAATAGTACAACCATTTTTGGGGATAAGATCTGTAGTTTATCAGGTAAAGAGAAACATGCCAGGGATGGGGAGATAACGCAGCAGCACAAGCACCTGCCTGGCAAGCACAAGGTCCTGTGTTCAATTCTCAGTACAAAACAAAAAACAAGAAGAGAAACATGCCTACTTCAGCATGATAGGCAGAGGAAGATCCCCCCAAAGCTGTCCATACCCAAAGCCCTGGGACCTGTGACCCTGTTATATCACATGGCAAAGCAGACTTCACAGATGCACCCAAATTGTAGCCTTTGAGACTGGGAAATTCCGGATTACCCAGGTGGGCTCGGTACGCCCATAAGAATCCTTAAATGCAGGAAAGGGAGGCATGGGCGGGCCGGAGGGATATCATTCAGGAGGGATTGCTTGCCAGCGCTGCTTCTGGCTTTGAAATTTTGTGAAGAGCACAGAGTTTTGGAAGATGGAAACGGCTCTGTGAAAGTTAATTTCAGGTATCACTTTGCCTGGCTTAAGAAGTGCCTGGAAACACAGGAAGAAATCGTTTTTCTGGGGTGCACCTGTGACTGCTCCTGGAGAGTAGTAGGTGAGTGTGAGGGGACTGGGTGGGGAAACCCAGTCTCAATGTGGGTGGGCACCGGCCACTGTCTAGCGGCTCAGCAGAGCAAATCCAGACATAGGGCAAATGTGCCCTTCTCACCCCCAAAGCTGGGGTGCTGCTCTTCCTCTGTCCCTGGTGAGGAGCCACAGGCCCCACCCCAAGGGGTGTGCCAGCCTTTTGGAGATGGCAGCCTGCCTCTTTCCCCTGCTCTTGGCCCCATGCCCTGCATCGAGTCCTGCGCTCTTGGTTTCCCTGATTCTGAGGCCTTCAAGTCACAGTGCTGGCAAAACAGGGCCTCAGCCTACAGCCGGCCCATCACCCGCCTCCTGGGCCACCACAGTCACCTGAACCAATCCTCCTGGTAAATCCTCTCTCATATATCCAATCCTATTAGTTCCGCCTCCCTGGAGAACCTTCCTTAACACAGCAGAGAACAGGTCCACCCTCAGACTGCCCAAGAGGAATGCAACCAGATGATACTTTAACACAGCCAGACCTGTGTCGGCTTCAGATCTCCAGAATTGTGAAACAATGAACTTGGGCTATTTTTAAGGCACTGAGTTTGTAGTAACTTGTTGCAGCAGCTAACGGAAACCAATACATCTGCAATTCCTCTTTAAGATATGTACCCTAGAGAGATATGGCCAGCCCCTCTCCTATACTGGAAATGGTCTCTAGACTAAGATGCTGTATGTGCTATGGAAATTATTCTTGTATTGTTTGGGGAAGGAGGACAAGAAAAATATCTTGATACACATTCAGCATTGACACAATTTTTCCCCCAAAATATTTTCAACCCAAGGCTGGTTGAGGGGGTCAGGGAGACAGCTCAGTAGAATAAGCACTTGCCTGGCAAGCACAAGGGCCTGAGTTCAATCCCTGGTTCTACCAAAAAAAAAAAAAAAAAAAAAAAGATGGAACCAAGGCTGGTTGAATCCACAGATGCTGGAGCCCACTAATCCCGGCAGTCAATTATATGTTATTAACATCTGACGTACACTGTCATGTATGTTGGGATGAGTGAAATCTTACTTAGCTCTTTTCATGTCATTAGAGATTGAGATTCTATGTTGCTTGCGGCTCTGTCATGCATCACTGAATATCTTTAAGTCCCTCGCACTCACGAGGGTTCTTTATTTGTTAAAGTTTACTAAATGTGCTGAAAAGAGTCTGCTTCCTCCCTGAATTATGTACTGCATGCAAATGACCTAATTATTGACAAGACATTCATCACTGGATGTTTGGGTTCAGCTTGCTCAGTTTGTAAATTATTCTCTATTAAATATTAATCTGTTTTTGTTGGCATTTGAGCCCTGAAGATACTTGGGTAGACAGATGCAAGTTCTTCATCTTATGCAACACAGAAATGGAATTTTATTTTAAATTGGATGAGGAACTCACAGTTTATCTGGTCCAATTCCTTCGTTGATGGAGACAGATAGTGCTAAAAACAGCTGGACAAAAATAGAAATTTTATAAACTGAATCACATTTTTTTACTTCGGAGGCAAGCTAGTTCTCAAAGAGCCTGTGATAAATGCTTTAGCAAGTGAAAAATGTAGCTTGTGAACCATTAGCAGCCATTAGAACCAAGATGCAGCAAGGGACTGAACTGCAAGCTGACACAAGGACCTTGGCCTTTGCGGCAACTTGGGCCATTAGAGTCACTGCTGATTCCTCCCGAGAACTTGCAGTGCACCAAGGACGGGGCTCAGCACTCTCCAGGAGCCCTCTTATTTTATTCTTTGCAGCAAACCCCTGGGGTCCACATTGGGAAGCTGCAGTAGGACACCTGCCTTGTAACAGCTCCTGAAATGCCACAGGTCTCATTTACTGCCTCTAGATTCTTTGCTTGACAGGGCTGGGAGCAGGGTAGGGCTCCCACTCTGACTGATTCCAAAATTTTGAAATCTTTTTAGTTTCCCAGGATAAAAATAAAGAAATGCTCACTAATGTGGAAATCTGCTTCTCCTGAAAGCTGTGCTGGAGGAGGGCACTTGATTGATTGATTGATTGATCAATCAACTGAATGAATGAGGACCCTTTAGGACAAGAGGAACCCCAGGAGTCCACTGTGGTTTCCTTCCCTGGTACCAATGCTGTCCCAGCCATCCCTGGGAGCCTCACTTCATCATGACCAGAGAAACAAACCTGGGGCCTCTCCGAAAGGAGCAGTGCAAGGACTCCCACTGGGCTGGTGTTGAGTTCCAACAGGTTCTGCCTGTTTAACTGGGTACTTTCTGCCCTGTGCCCAACCCTACCCAGGGGCACAGCGCAATTCCTCCTTGTGCAGAATAGGGTGTGTCACATGGGTGTTTACCTGATGACTGTCCTTCAGGCTCCCCTGCCTGAGAGGCTATCTCCTACTTTGGGGCCCAAAGTGGGGGAAGGTGCTGTCTTTCTAGTGTGTCACAGAGCTGAGGGTAGTGCATGACAGTGTCCTCCTACCTTAGGGACCTCATGGCCTCTGGTGTACTGTGGTAGCCTAAAGAGCTCCCCAGGAAAGCAGGTCTAGGTGACCATGCAGTAGGGGTGGTGCTGAAGGCGTTGACTCCTGCGCTCTGAGCCTTTCTCTCACCTTCACTGAGGGAAGTGCGGGAAGGTGGGTGTGCATCCTGGCCCGCACACGGGGCATCAGCCCCCAGGGCATCCCTGGCAGGGCACTGAGAACCCACAGAAGGGTTCAAGAGGCCTCCCTGCTCAGGAACTCCTCCATCGCTGAAAAGAAAGACACAGGTGAGGTAGGGAAAAGGCAAAGCAGGCCCATTTTTCCACAGGTGGGTCCTTTGCCACCACAGGTAGGACCTGTTCAACCAGCACCTCCTGGTGGTGACTCTTAGGTGCTCCTTGGTCTCTCTTCATCCCCAGCAGGCTGGCTTTTTCCCCTTCAGGGGAAGAGGTACCTGGATGGACCCAGCCTGGGGCTGGTAGGGGCGATCATCGAGCTGCTCGCTGCAGAGCAATCTCCACCCTGCACTGTGGCTGCCCGGCAATGATGCTGGCGTGTGCATGTCCAGGGACAAAGACTGGCAATGGCAGCTGCCCAGGTTACTCTGTCTGCTTGGCTGCTCAGCACCTCTTCTGTAGGCTTTGCCCCTTTGTGTTCACTTGGGCAGCACGGATGCCACAGGGCTCCTGGCTGTGCTGACATGCCACATGAAGATCTGCACCCTTGGGTCAACCCCCAAATGCCACCTGCATGCTCTACCCAGCTATTGCTCAGCTTCAGGACACTTCTGTTTCCACACAAAGGGGATAGTTGGATGCAGCATTTGGAACTGTAGCTATCACGGGAGAGTTTTGTACCAGGCCATCCCTGAGCGAGGCTATAGCACAGCCAACAAGCTGTGTGCCATTCCCCCGTCAGCTGGTCAGATAGGAACCCATCCAGCCCCAGGGTGACCCTGGCACTAGGGCCATGCAGCCTTCTGTGACTTCCAGTCACTGCTGTTCAGGCCTAGATGTGCCATCCTCACGACTGGGATTGTCACCATGTCTGCTTGACCTTGCAATGTGGTAGTTGTGATGAGACCCGGCTCCCAATGGGCAGCTCTGACTGCATGGCCACCTCCTGCTCCCATCAGAGTTTCTAATTTAATATAATTTTACTTTATCTTTAGTATATAGTTCTCTGCTATAGATGGCAAGATCTTGGTGGGGGAGTGGTCTCAGGATGGGCTTGCCGCGATTCCACACGCATCCCTCCCCACCATGGACCTTCAGCGCTGTGATGTCTTCTGGGTCACTCTGCTCAGAGGGCAGGGTTGCTCCCATCGCAGGTCCACAGGGTGCCTGGAGGCGTCAGGGAGGGCAGCCTCGCGGGGGTTCCCCTTGCTCCTTCTCAGGTGAAGCACTTGCGAGTGCCACATGAACATGCTCAGTTCTGGAAAGAAACAGAGAAGTAGCTCTTTTGCCGGCCCCTCCTGTGGCTTCATGTCTTCATTTACCCATCTTCCTAGCTGACTGAGTTCCTTCAGGGCACTCAGACCTCTGGCTCCTTTGCCTATGAGCCATACGATCCTGAGAAATCACTTTTCTTCTCTGAGCCTGGGGGTCCTCCTCTGAACATGGGGAGAGTGCGCTGGGAGCCTGCGGGGAGAGCACGCTGCAGCCTGGGCCAGTATCTGTGCACCATCCGCGTCCTTAAATGCTCCCGTCCTTCTCCCCATGAGCCTCTGATATGGCCCCCTACCTTAGCCTCAGCTCCAGGGAATCTGTGCTCATGTGTCAGTGGGCATGAATGAGCTCGTGAAATTGTGGGGTGATACCAGACTAATGTGTGCTTTTTTTTCAGTACTGGGGATCAAACTCGTGACTTTGCATTTGCCAGGCAGGCACTTAAGCTACTGAGCTACGTCCCCAACCAACACGTGTGTATTTTAACAGGGTTTCTTTAGGGTGATGTGAGGCTCCAACCCACCTCGTCTGAAGCCCAGGATGCTTGGGCGTGTGAGTACAGCTTGTGTGGTGAGTTGTGTGTTGTCCACATGATGTGTACATGTTTGTGTGTTGAGTGGTGCACACATGTGTTGTGCATGTTGTCTGTGTGCGTCCTATAACTGCAGTCTCCAGAAGCAGGAAAAGCTTACAGACCAACCTAGGCACCGCCCCCTCACCTTGGAGGACCCTGTGCCCGCCTCCAACTGAGCTCTCAGCAGTTGACTGCGCTAATAGTGTATGTGTATGGTTCTTCATCGGTAGAACGGAAAAAGCTGTCATGGGTCGGTCTTTTCAGGGTGGAGCTGCACTGCCCTCTAGTGTATTTTCTTTGAACTTCTCAAGATTTGCCATTGGTTTGGCGCTGGGAGGTGATTTCCAAAAATTGGCCATGGGGATCCAGCCTAGCTCAGCCTTCCAGGCTGGCTGCTGGGTGCTCCTCTGTCCGGCAGGGCGGAGCCCAGTAGTTGCTGAGGCTGTGCGAGG
Source organism: Ctenomys sociabilis (assembly GCA_004027165.1). Classification (NCBI taxonomy): domain Eukaryota; kingdom Metazoa; phylum Chordata; class Mammalia; order Rodentia; family Ctenomyidae; genus Ctenomys; species Ctenomys sociabilis. The sequence continues at coordinate 19,660 of PVKA01006555.1, read as the reverse complement.
TGAGGCTGGGGTCAGGCCAGGGAGGAGCTGAGGTAGGGAGGCTGGGTCTTCACATTTTCTTGCTCTTTTCTCTTCATAGGCAAAAATGCCTACATGATGCCCTCATTCTCCGCGTAGAAAGGGAAGGAAGGAGAGAATGTTCAGTAATGAGACCAAAAAGGTTGACACCTAGAAAAACAGTAGGCCTGGGGCGTGGGGGACCTCAGTGTTGTCTGGGCTCCCCCAATACCCAGGGAGCTCTGCAACCGTCACACATGTGTGGCCATAGTGTGCAGAGATATCATGGGTGGGACCCAGGCTTTGGTTTTCAATGATGCCCGGGTGGTTCTAAGGTGTGGCCTCCTAGTATCGTGTGGAAGTACATCCCCTGTGAGACCCTTGGGTCGGAATCTCAGTTTTGCTGCTCAGTAGCTGTGTGACCACAACACCATCTTCCTTTTGAATGAACAGGAGGAGGAGAGGAGAGAGAGGCAGGTGGGGAGGGGCACTGAGGGCAGCACCTGACCATAGGACACTAGTGCAGAGGGGAAGTGGCCACCCCAACCTGGCCCACGCAGGACACCCACACAGTTATGGACACCGCCCCAGTCCTTCTATGTCTGGGGCATCTGCTCTTGGGGTTCATGGCAGAAGGAGCCTACACATCTCTATGTAGGGAATGAACTAAATCACTATCAAACTTGACAAAGAGAATTTCACAGCTACCCCGTGGGGTTGCTTAGGAGAGCCCCCACACTGCAGACTAGAAAATGGTCAGGTAGCACGGCTCAGGCCACAGGGAGCCGAGTTGGAATGTTGGCCTGTCTCCCAAGACTCCTAGGATGAGTTGGATGGCCGCAGCTCGGCTTAAGAAATAAAACATTACAGGCAGCAGAAATCTCCACATTCCCTCTGCTGATCCTCCTGAGCTCTCTCTTGCAACCACTATCCTGAATCTAGTGTTTATCATTCATTCCTGTCTTTATACTCAGCCATATCCTGTTACATATTTTGAACCCTTCACAGTAAAGAAATCATCCTTTGGTAATTTGCTGTTTTTTGGTAATTTGCTGTTTTTCTCAAAATTGTCTCTGGCATTTTCCCAAGGTGATACGAAGATCTCTAGTTCATGTGTTGTCACTTTTTTGTGGTAGTGGGGACTGAACCTGACATACTCTAGGCTACACTTTACCTCTGAGCTACAACCCTAGTCCTCTCAGCCCCCCTTAGTAGAAGCTGTGACTCCACCAGGGATGGACCTTCAGGCTGGTCCTAGGTTGTCACAATCACAGGTATCGCCACGATGCGTGGTTTTGCTCAGGTATCTTCTGCACATGCACGAGTTTCATGGGGGCAGGCACTCATGAATGGTGCGTGGCTTGTGTTCCTCAAGTCCGCTGTGCCATTTACCATCCTGCTAGTAGCACCCAAGAGTCTCTGCTACTCAGAGCCCTCACCCACACTTGGCATTGCCAACTCTCACGTGTGCCAGCCTGTGTTCTTTATACCATGCTTAATAGCCTTTTGTGGTCTAAAGAAAAATACAAGAAAAAACAATAGAAGAATAGTTGCATGGCAAACCACATAAAGGTTATGTTCTGGGTGATCCGGTCCTCAGCAATGTCTGGAAGGAGGCTGCCAAGGCAAACTGTGCCATTGTTCATTCAGAGCATCCTGCCACAAAACATCGGAGGGAAAGCTGCGTAGCAAGAGAGCAATTTGGAGAGGCTTGCTGGCCATCTCTACCAGCAGCCTGCTCCAAGGCACCATTCTTTCATCTGGACTTTTGTGTCTGAAGGAATAAATGGGTGGACAACTCCTAGGCTTGCCTGGGGTAGTTGCAGTTTGTTTGTTTGGTTGGCCCAGGGTCGTTACTGCTAGCACCTTCTTCGACTCTTCAGAGCATTCTCTTTGGAGAGCCAATGCATGCAAATACTTGTCCAGTAAAGACAGGGACACTCACTTCCGTTTCTTATACGCAGGTGCTCTGCTGTGGTTCATGTGGATGTGATTGCAGAGCAGAGAGCTGAGTTATGCAAATCCCAGGGGGTGAGGTGCTATTGTTGCCATGGCAATGAGGTTCAAGATGGAAGTAGGAGCCCTCGGAACCTTTCAGAGAAAGGGCTAATCTTAGCCCAGGAGCCCTTCTCCTGAGACTTCTCAAAGCCCTTTCCCATCTCTGTGGAGTCCCAGCAGTGCTTCTTCTTGGTCACTGCCTATAGGACAGCTGGCTCCTGGGGCAGAACAACCTGACAGGTATCCCCCGCCTGGGCTCCTCCAGCTCACTCTGTTCCAGGCCACCAGACAGAGCTCCATGTCAGCGCGTTCAGGAGAACAGTTCCTGGATGTGCTTCATGAGTTGTGGCCAAGCTCTTATGACACCTCCTGGAACAACAAAGGAACACTTTGTGGGCAACTGGCACCAGCCAGCAGTGGTGGCAGGACTCCCTCTGGCACATTCTTTTTTACACAGCACCCCTGATCCCATCCATTCAGTCCAAACAATCTGGGCTCCTACACAGATAATTGGGCCATTTGATCAACCTGAAGAGGTAGGGCAGGGCAGGCTCCCAACATCAAAACTTCCGGAGGAAACAACAGGACACAATGGGAGACCTGTGGGGGAGCTTCTTGGCCCGTCAGCACCTAGTGGTTCCCTCCCAGCACTGTGCTACCTCTGAATGAAAGCCTTCAGCATTGTGGTCTGCTCATGTGACAAATGTTCATCCTTAGAAATAGGTTCACAAAAGATTTCCAGCTGAGCAGCCTCCAAAACCTAGGCTCTTACCTAGAAGGCAGACCCTAGAGGCTTAATTCTGCCTGGGGAGAGAGAAGCACATCTATACAAAGGCCTGTCACAGCGCAGTTGTCTCCTAGGTACTATGACCCTACCTTCTTCCCTTCCAAACACCCCTTCATGCTCTAAGACCTCAGTGAAAGTTTGTGAAGTGCAGGAAGCGGTCAGCTTATCTCCTTGGGCAGGCGAGTCCCAGAAGCACATTGAGAAGTCAGTGTGCTCTTGGCATGTCTGTGTGTTCCAGCTTCTGCTACTATGGATGGGCTTCCTGCACACTTGGAAGAAAGAGCCAATCCAGCAGCGTGTCCATTCTACACATGAAGGCAGCTCCACAGTCTCTCCCAAGTCCCCTGAGTGTCCCTCTGCCCACTGGATGCACACAGTGAGTAGCTGCTCCCCCAACAGAATGACAGCAAAGGCTCTGATTGGCTGAGCTTGGGCCTGTCCACACCTCTGCATAACTGGGGCCAGGTTGTGGCTGGCAACCCTGCTATGTGGAGTTGAGGAGGGGCAGGTCACCCAGAGGAAGCGGGCAAGGAAGGGGAAGTCTTCTGCGGACGAATAACAGCAGTCTCCTTGCCAGGTATGATGGTACATGTGTGTAATCCTAGCACTTGGGAGGCAGAGGCAGGAGGGTCGCTGCAAGTTTGAAGCAGCCTGAATTACATAGTGAGTTCAAGGCCAGCTTGAACTACATAGCAAGACCTTGTCTAAAACAAACAATCAAACAAACAATCACCAGTATGTCCTATTATTAACTCTATTTTCCAGGTGAGGAAAACCAAGGTCTAGAAAAGTGGTATGATTTCCTCTAGGTCACACTGATAGTGACAGGACATATGACTGAACATACGTCTGACCTGCCTGATTGCAGATCTCTCTATCTGCTGCCCCCCACCAAGCAGGAATGGATGAGTGATAGAGACATTTCACTTGATCACATATAGTCATTTAGCAGGATAATATAATGGTTAGGAGTTCGGGATTGGCTGGGAGGTGACTGCAGACCAACAGGCAAGAGAGAAAGAACTGGCTTGTGCCAAGGCACTGAGATGACAGGGAGATGAGATGGACAGGGATGCTAAGGCAGCAGGAACAGAAATGCTACAGAAGTAAACAAATCTATTATGGTTGAAGAAGGAAGGGGTCACTGCCCACATCTTTTGGGGCACCTGGTAACTGAGACTCTCTGTCCTATACTGACACACAGGGTGCAGGAGGAGGGGGCAGGGTGCCAGGAGGCAGAGTCACTTTGGACAGGCGAGGTCAGGGCTGCCCAGAGGAAACCTGGATAGAGATGCTGAGGACCAGTGCTTACACAGTGTCACCACTCTTGACCCTACGGAGCTGTAGGCAGAGCAGGGAACAGAGCTGGTGTCCCGGGCTGTGTAGTGTGAGACCCACGAAAGCCTGAGAACTGAGCCCGAAGGTCACAGCACTTTTATGGCTTACCAGTCTTAACATCGTTGCAGGAAGACATCAGAAAGGGCATCTTGCTGGTTTCCTGTGTGTCCTGGGCTTCTGGGTCCTCCTCCGGCCTGCCTGCTCTCCACCTTGCCTTGTGCATCTTGGGGACTGTCAGGGCCCAGTGCACCTCCTCCACATGGCCCTGCCTGGCCTCCTAGCAGGCTTTCTTCACCTCTCATGTTGTAGTGGTACAGCATGCACTCTATCCTGACAACTTGGCCATGCCAGTAACCGCTCTTTCCCTGCTGGGCTGGAAGCCTTGTAAAGGCAGGGACCATACCTATCTTGCTTGTCACTTAGAAAATGCAGAATCTCCTCTCCTTTGCCCTATCTTTTCCAGAGCTGCTGACATCCATGGCCAATTTCAAACTCACAGACAGGGGCAGAATCGCAGCATGCTAAATAAAGCTCACCCACACTACTGTGGCCTTTCTTTGCTGGTGTCACTGGGTCAGTGGGGCAACCTAAGCCCACTCTTGTTGCTGGCATCTTCTCCATTCTGTCTTTCCATGGAGTGCCAGGATGCTTGGCAGGACTCCCTGTTTGGGCCCATAGCCCTGCAAAGGCCTGGGTCTGAGCTGTGAAGCTGAAGCAGGTGCTTACCCTGCTCCAACCAGCCCACCCCAGAGGACACACACACTTCCTGGAGCTGGTAGGAAGGGGTACTTGGGTTTCTCATGTATTCTTACCCTTGTGGCCCTTGGAACTCCACAGAAGGAGGGATGAGGCCTAGCCAGCCCTGGGTCCTCTGGTCAGAGCTCTTGTACTAGAGTGTTCATCTCACGTAACTCCTACTCAGCCAATGCAGGAAAGAGGCAGGGGAGGAGTGCACAAAGCATCCTCACTGCTGCCCCTCACTCTCACTGATGCCCATGTTGGAGGATCTGTCCCAGGGAGGAACTTATTTGAGTTCAGTTTGGTATAAATATGAGATTTTGCTCTTGGGTACAAAATTTGCATACTGTACCGAGTGAAGGGCCTTGTTCTGACAGCTCCTGCACTTCACCCCAGTACCCTTGGAGGCGCTCTATTGGTCAGTTGGCCAAGCCACAGTGTGAACCTCACTAGCACCTGGATGAGCAGGATTTGGAAGAGTTGATGGCCCATTAGATATCAGCATTTCCTGGGGCCTGTGAATGGATCCAGATCTGATGCAAAGACCCTTACTTTGCCTGTGTGCTTGGGGTCACTGCACCCTACAGGGCCTGTGGTGGGGACGTCTCCTTACTTCACAAAAGGGGACACTGAAACTCAAACAAGGTCCATAACTCATCAGAGCGCCCAGCATAGCCATAAAAATAACTGCCACTCACTGATGGCAGTAAATGGAGCTGCTATTTATGGAGGACCTACTATGTGCTAGGTACTGCCCACACAGCTGGTCCCTGAGGATCAGTCCATGCTGAACCCAGAGAGCAGAGAGCCTTACTAGTGAGTGGTAGGTCGAGTTCTCCACCCTTCTGTCCCTGCAGCTCTCCTTCCACCTGCTAAGTCTTCTAGCTGGCAGTTAGGGGCCCTAGGGACCCCGGCAAGCTTGACAAGCTTCATGTGAGCAGGGAAAAGCTCTTGGGCCTGGCTCCAGAGCATACCTTTCAGAAAGCCACGAGAAGCACCAGCTTTCTCTACCGTGCAAGCTGGTGTACAGCACAGGTCCAGGTTATGTGCCATTTCTGGCTGTACCAGGAAAGAAACAGCTTGAAAGATCAGTCCTTGGGCATATGCTGAGGATGAGAGACAGGGCCAGCCACTCAGGAAGACTGTGACCTGCCCAAGCTGCCCTGCTCATAAACAAGGTGGGGCCTGACAGAGGCCCGCAGGGCCAGGAGACCTCAAAGGTCCAGTGGACCCCAGAGGTTCCAAGTGAACCTCTCTAGGGCTCATTCTACAGCTGCTATGGGGGGCAGGGAGGGGAGAAGTACAGGCTAGGAATTTCCTGCAAGACGTTGCTGTAGCAGGCAGGACTTGTGTCTCTACCTAAGACCTTACAACCCATCATAATCTCCCTTCGCCCTCTTTTGCACAATGGATGAAACCTTCTTCAAGATGGCCACTCAAGAGAGTAGAGCGGATGGATGATCCACTTAGGATGGGAATCAGAAAGGGGCTACCTTCTCACTTAGGATGGGAAGCACCTCTTCAAGGTAGCCACTCACTGTAAATGGTTGAGCCCTGGTGGCTCCTGCTGGATTGCCCAGGTATTTTATTTTATTGTTACTGGGAATCAAACTCGTGACCTTACACTTGCCAGGCAGATGCTGTGCCATTTGTGCTATATCCCCAGCCACTGCCTACATATTTCGTGATCCAGTGGTTCTCCCTTCGTTCCCTCCTCTGTCCCCCAACATTAGAACCACCTAAGACACTTTAAGTACACCAGTCCCCAGTCCCCACCCAGACCAGAATCTCTAGGGATGGGCATCCTTCCCTTTTATACCTCCAGGTGATTCCTGCAGTGTTTAGGGCAGAGACCTGTCCCCTTTGCCATCCACTGCTGGCCTCAGCACAGTGTCTACTTCACGAGTGTCCCCCTCTCCTGGAGCTGTCTTTGCTAGCTAGGTCAGATGTCCCATCTACACCTGAGTTGCCCTGTGCTTGCCAGTGGTTCCTGACAGTCCCCAGCTCTCCTGCGACTGCACTTTCCCTGGGGCCAAGGGCCTTGTCTGCTGGTTCACTGTTGTATTTCTACCCCAGCACATGAGAAACAATCAGCAAGTGGATTGAACAGTTAAACATGGGGGTTAAAATCTGTCTTCCTACAACTTTCCCTTCATTTCTGGTATTCCCTCCTTCCTAATTAAACACAAAAGCCCAAGTCTTATCTGTTTCTTAACTTTCCCCACATGGCTATGGGCATCAGTCCTTAATTAGCACCTCTGGATCCCTCTGGATCTTCCCTGTCCTCCTGAGCCGGGCACTGGCTCTCTGTTCCTGCAAACATTAGTGTTTCCTCAAATAGCTACTAGAAAAAGAAGCCTGGCTTATACACCAGAAGAGACAGCCTGAAATGCACAGGCAGGCTCAGAGGCTCTGAAGCGCTCTCCTCGCTGGGAGATGTTTAAAGCACCTCTGCAAAAGATCACAGAGGGGTTTAGTCAATACTCATCCATTTCCTCCTCCACCCTTCCTCCAGGGAAGCCAAAATCTGAGCTCTTGTTAGAGAGGATACCCAGAGCAGAACAGCTTCAGGAGAGTAGAGCAGATGGATGATCCACTTAGGATGGAAACAGGAAAGGCCAATTAGCTTTGGAACTGCTATGGGCCTCATTTGGACCCAAACGGTCTAAAGTAATTTGGGGAAGCAGCTGAGGAGGAAGAGGCTTGCACCTTCCTTATCTCTTTGAGAGGAACCAGGAATCCCCTCTCCCACCAACTGCCCTGGGGCTGGAGGGAAGCGAGGCTGCTTGCTCCTGGGGCTGGGGAAGGTGCCTGGGTACAAGGAAGCTGCAGCCAAGCACCGGGCAAGTGATGCAATGGATACTGTGTCTGACCAAGGGTCAGAAGGAAGCTGCAGCCAGCCTCCCGTTGTGCCAAGGGGTTGGGTGATGCCTCACAGTGCTGGGGAGAGATAGTTGCTTCGAAACTAGGCATAGGCAAATAGTCTTTGTTCATCTCTGGCCCCACTGATTTTCTTTCTCTGAGTTCAGTTTCCTCATCTGAAAGTGACAGTTTAGGGACCAGATAGAAAGGTCCCTTCTGACTTTTTTTTTTTTGTTCTGGGTCTGGTGTTAAAACAGAGAAACAGAAAAGTCCAGGGATGGTTGTGATTCAAGAGAAAGACAGGGCTTCTCTCCCAGGTATGGTGGTGTGTACCTCTCAACCCAGCTGCTGGGGAGGCCAATGCAGGAGGGTCACAAGTTTGAGGCCATCCTGGACAACTTGGCAAGATAAGGTCTCACAATTAGAAAGTTAAGACTAGGGAAGTAGCTCAGTGGAAGAGCACTTGGCTGGGATGCAAAAAGCCCTGGACTCAATCCCCAGTACAGGGAGGGGGAGAGCAAGAGCGAGAACAGGAGCTGAGCTTTTGTGCCATCTTGCTTGCACACAGGTTCTGAACCAGGGCCTATGCACAAGAGGATAGTGAAAAGACAGCCCCTACATCTTATATGAGGCACCAGGTGAGGAAACTGAGGCTCAGGAAGTTTGACAAAGACCCACATAGGGTCACCTCAGTAGGTAAAGCCTAAAAGCTTTATCGTGTACAGGGTTGGCAGGTAGATTTAATTTCATTTCCTCTCTGAAAGGTCAGTAAGAACTATCTGGAATTTCTTTTGGAGGAAAAAGTCTGTGATTGATTAGCAATGCCTGCAAGAGGCGCAGGCATTGGAAGTAGGAGCTGCATGTATGTTTGCCATGCCTACTGATTGGTTCAGTAAGTTGTCATTGAGGGGCTGCTTCATGTAGGGCATTTATTGATCTTTGTTCTGAAAATTCAGTAGGAAATAAAATGAGTTCCTGATCTCAGGAAGCTTACCGTCTAGAAGGGGAGACAATATACTTGCAAACAAATGCCTGGATAATATAATCTCATCTAATGCTAAGAAGAATAAAGAAAATAACATAGTGCAATGGGGTGGACAGCAATGGTGCAGGGAGTGGGGAGGAGATAGAGGTGGTCAAAGAAGTGACCTAAACATGTAAAAGGAGGCATTCTTGCAATGACCATCCAGAGAAAGAATACGGCAAGCACAGAAGCCCAAGGCAGGGCCTCTGAGGCCCAGAAAGACCAGAGTCAAGAGGGAGGCAAGGGACAGGGGACGGGGGAGGGGGAGTGATGAGAATGCCAGTTCTTGACCTGGTGTACCCCTGGATGCCAGAGAGGCCTCCCAAACTTTGCTCCCCACATCTAAACCCTCTATCCATCCTGACCTCATCACATCTGAATCTGCTCTTCCTCCAAAAGCCTTTCCTGTCCTGCCCACTCTACTGCCCAGTCCTTGGGAGGACAACCCAGCCGGCAACATCATCTCTTGCCAGGGCCTCTTTGTCAACCTCCTCACTTCTACCCTTTTTGGAAGACCAAGAAGCACCAGTCAAACCAATCCCCCATCCATTTCTGCCTCCAGATCTCTCATCCACCTAGTTTTGTCCTTTGTGTAACTATCCCAACCCACAAGCCAGAGACAGATGCTTTATTGTCTTTTTAAAAGAATCTAGAGTTTGTCACAGCCACTGGAGTCTGAGGCCCTAATTCAATTCACACACATACCTCTAGTTGTCCCCAGACTGACAGTGCTTGCAGAGTAGATCTGGGGACTGGGCATTAATTATCCTAGGGACTATTTCTCAGGTCCTGCAGTACTTCAGCATATTACCCAACTTGGCAGCTGGAACATCACAATTACCCCACGAGGGAGGAGTGATTGTCATCCTGTTTTCTTTCATGTGGCTCCTTGGGCTCAGAAAGGTCAGCCTCTTATAAATCCCACAGTTGATGAATAGCTCAGCTTGATTTGGACTCAGATTCCTCTAATGTCAAAACCCAAGCTCTTGCTTTTGCATCAAGCTTTCTCCTAGACTCAGCTGGGCAAAAGCTGATGGGATCAGAGAAAGATGCCTTGACTGAAGCTTGGATGTTTTTCTTTCATTCCAAAATCCAAGGTCAAAGCTTCCTCCCTGGGTTCCTTAGGACCCCCTCAGCCAGGAAAGATGAGAGCATTAGGACCTTCTGCCCACCCACCCCCAAAGAAAGAGGGATCCCAGCCCCTTACCTGGCCTGGCTTTTGGGCCCTGTCCCTCTTTCTGTTCCCCTCCTACATCCTTACTGTAGCCAGGTGGCCACCTTCCTGGCCCAGCTTCTCTCCAACCCACTGGGCTCTTCTTGATCGGGAAGGATTCCCGTGGGAACCATGGTGCCAACATCCGGTGAGGACAGGCCCCCGTTACCTACTAGCTCCATTGCCTCTGCTAACAGGACCAAGAACAAAGGAGCTTGGTGCCTGCCGCCTGGCTGACTATGTTTGTCCAGGGCAAGGCCCAGCCTGGCACAGATGCTGAGCAAACAGGAGTGCCGGCCTCATAGATCTGCCTTACAAGGAGCAGGGCTTTGGTTGAAACATGAGTGCAGCTGCCAGGCCACCTGCTGAAATGTCACCCTGCTTAGCCCAGCCAGCACTCTAGGGCAGGGGGCCCTCCAGTCTAAGCAGGCTCCTCTCTCCCTCAGGCTTTCCAGCTTTATAATTAGGAGATAAATGAAATGATCTCTAAGATCTCTTTCTAAGTTAGAGCCTTGAGTGATGTTTCTGTAAGCTTTAGGATTTGAAAACAGGTTTGGGAGGCAGAAATGCCTATGAGGTGGGGGTGGAACCAGAGAACTGCGTCACTCCCATACTCCAGCCCCACTCACCCACGAACATCTCTGTCTCTGGCCTGAAAGACTGACCTCTTTCAGAACAGTATCCTTGAGCACTGGATTCATGACTTCTGCCACCTTTCTACAGTTTTCGGGACTGGAATCCTAGCGTATCTCATGGTCAGAGAACTTAGTGTGCCTATCTTGTTTTTGAGGCCAGTTAAAATCTGATTTTCACTCCCCTTGCTGAAAAATTTAAGAGTAGCTTGGGGAAGCTCTGAAGAACAATGGAGGGGATGATAATGACTCTGGAATTTAAGGTGCAGGAGAAACAACTGCTTGTTAAAAATGCAGAATCTTATCCAGGTGTGGTGACACACACCTGTAATCCTAGCACTCTAGGAGGCTAAACCAAAAGAATCATGAGTTCAAGCCCAGGCCAGGCAAGTTAGTGAGTTAGTGAGCATTGTCTCAAAAATTTAAAAAGGATGGGGGCTGGAAAGGCAGCTCAGTGTGAAGGCCCTGGGTTCGATCCCCAGTACTGCAGGGGAAAAGTGCAGACTCCTGGGCTGTACACTCCAGAGAGCCTAGGTCCCAAGATCCAACAGAGAAAAGGGTAGCTCAGAATTCTGAGCTTTTAATGAGCACTTAGGGGCTCCTGGTGAGGTAAAATAAGTGTGTCCTAAAACAACACAGCCCTAGGTTCAAATCCTACCCTTGCCTCTTTTTTAGCTGAGTGACTGGGAACAAGCCCTTCTAGTTGTCAGGTGTATCTGTAGGAGGAGGCTATTATCACCTACCTCTGAAAAAGCCGGAGCTATTGTTTGAGTGTTTATTGCACTTTGTAAATGTTTGTGGAGTGAATTGGGCGGAAGTCCATTTGCGCAGACTAGAAACGTGGTATTCTCTTTGATGTTTCTGGGGCTGCTGCAGAAGGCCACTTCGCTCCACTGCCCAATCACAATTTCCAGCAAACTCTGTGTCCTAAATACACCTTCAATCTGCCTCTTCTGTTCCTAATCCAAGCCACCTTCTGTTCCTAATCTCCCCCACCTGCCCTACGGCCATTCACACCCCCCAGAGCCACCCATGCTGATTGTATATTGCCCCTGCTTCCTGTCCTAGCTCTCAAGAAGGTCCTACCCTGAGTCCTGAAAAAGATCCTCCCATCCCCTGCACCACAGCATCCTTTAGCCCCTCTCAGTCCAACTACATCCAACCTATTTTTATTTTATTTATTTATTTATTTATTTATTTTTTTTGTGGAACAGGGCATTGAACTCAGGCCCTTGCACTTGGCAGGCAAGTGCTTATTCTATTGAGCCATCTCCCCAGCCCCAACCATCTCCCTGGCCCCAACATCCAAGCCATTCTGAACTTCTGCATAAGTCCTCTGATGAATCCCAGTTTCTGTTGCCTCTAGGTTTTCACACAAAGTGCCTGGGACCAACCCCTTACCCCCACACATCCTTCCCTTATTCTACATCTTTCATATTTTCACTTAAATGTCATTTCCTCAGGGGCTGGACATTAGCGGTGGCCCTCATTTGTGTTCTGAGAATCTCTGTTCTTCCTCCACAGTGATATTTATTACACTCCACTGTGATGACTTAACATCTGCCTCCAACATTCAGCTGGCTCCTATAAAACAAACCTCTGTCTTATCACGGCGCCTGCAGTGACTAGAGTCTTTGACACATTGTAGGTACGCAAAAGAATTTATTAGATGAACGGTTACAGGCACGGATGAATGAATAAATGAATGAATGAAAAATCATGAAGATCCTGGTGCCTGGATGGGCACACCACTAATAATGCTTAAATTGAGCCTGGGGTCTAGATGTGCAAGAAAAGATAGCCACAAGGGGGCGCCCCAGGGTCTACGTAGGCCACAGGGGGGCGCCTTTGACTTGCTCTATCTGGTAGGCACCTCTCCGGACTCAAATTGGTTACTAATAGCCAATGGGCGGCAGAGGGCGGACCTCTCCTTCTGATAGACAATATCGCCCCGCCCAATCTAATTCATCTTTTCCTTAGCCCCGCCTACGCCCCCCGTTGGGGGGGACCTGACTCAGGTGCCGCCAACCGAACTCCAGCTGAGAGCTCTGGAAGCCGAACCAGCTGGCCGGGCGGTCTGTGAGTGGGCGGCCGACCTCTGGGGGCGGGATCGCGGCGCTGACAGGCAGGCGGGCTGTCCCGCCCCTCTCGCCCAAAGCGGCAGCCCCAGCTCTGGGGACAGCAGAAGTGAGTACGTGAGCGGCGCAGCGAGAACCCCGGTCGGACCCCGTACCGAGCGTGCACCCGGAGCCCCGGAGCCCCTTCGGACCCACGGCGGACAGCTGGATTACTGTGCACCCCGAACCAGGACTACCTGTGCCCGCCCGCTTCGTGGAGTCCTCTGCATTAAGCCACCCAGCGCCCGGACCCTCCTGGACCGGTCCGTCCAGATTCCCGTGGAACCAACCTGTCCGCATCCCCCAGGATCTTCGGGCTTGGAGCGCCGTCTCGGTCCCGACGCCGTCCGAGCGGATCGAGCTCCCACTTCTCCCGGATCTCCTGGGACCGTACGCCAGCCTTCCCGGTGTCCGCCGAGCGGACCCTTCTTCGGGTGCCTGCAGCCCCGCGGGCGCGGCCCGGCGCGGCCCGGCCCGGCGCGGCTGGGCTCGGTTCGGCTCCCGGAGCTGCTCCGGCCATGGCCCGAGCCCGCCCGCCGCCGCCACCGTCGCCGCCGCCGCCGGGGCTCGCGCCGCTGGTGCTCCCGCTGCTGCTGCTGACCCTGCTGCTGCCCGCTGGCTGCCAGGCGCTGGAAGGTGAGGTCGTCAGGGGCTCGGGGCGCGGGCCAGGAGCGCGGGGACTGGAGAGGGATCCTGGCTCGAGGGCCGCACGTCGGGGAGGCTCGGCGTCCGCGCCTCCTGGGACGGAGGATAGGGGGTGGAGGCGCCTCGAAGGCCCGGGGGACTGCGCGGCTTAGAGGACCGCGGTGGCCCGACTCGAGAGGACAGTCCACCCCGAAAGGCACAGCTGCTCCGAGATCGTTCGTGGTACCACCCCCACACTCCAGGCAGAGAAGTGGGGCCCTACGCACACCCCGGAGGCGAGGAAGTGTGGGTGACCCTTCAGAAAAGGCGAGGAGCTATGGGCTGAGGCATTTGGGGAGCGACGCTGGACTCCCCAGATTCAGGGTTGGGGAGGCGCTGGTTTGGAACCCGTTGGAGTTAACTGTGCGAGTCTTAGTGGCGGCACCCCGCTTTGTCAGGGGGCGGCTGCGGGGGTTGGGAGGCGGGGGCCTGTTATTGTTTTTGGTTTGCTGAGCGCCAGGTACGCACGAGGTGCTGCTAGCATCCTTTTCTGAGGCCCTCCTTACAGCAGGCTTTTCGAGCCTCTGAAGCAGGGTGCTTTGCCCCATGTAGCGCAGGAGCCCAGGCGCTACTCCAGCTGGTGGAAAAATGGCCCATCGTCTCCACCGGCTGTGTAAAACCTACCAGGGTTGATGCGGAGGGGTCAGCTCCAACTTCCAAATGGTTGTACTTGGGTGGTTGGCCCTGACAGGAGAGGTCACATGCCTGCCACTTGACACCCGACTGGTGAGAACAGAGGCACCAATACAGGTCACAAACAATAGGGAGGCACGTGCAGACACACACACGCACACACACACACACACACCCTTTCCCAACGAATGTAGTCATTAAATGAGTGGGGCAAAGTCCTCCTTAATGTAGAGGGACAGACACCGCAGAGATTTTGGGAAACTGGAATATGGGCAGTAGTACTTAGGTTTGGCATCTTTAACCGATGTAGTCACTTTCTTAGTTTAGGAACAAAACCGTGAATCCTGTGTAACTTGGCTCGTCCCTATGTTCACAGTGGGTAAACTTGAAGGCTGGAAGGAAAAAAAAATCTTTAAGGCAGTTCACGGAGAAAGGGCCCGCCTTTCTTGGAGGGGAGGGGTTCTGTGATCTCCCACCCCTTTGTCTCTGAGCCCACTGCGCTGACAGATTGGTTCACACGGGTGGACAGAGGCGATCGAATTCAGACAGCACTGCCGAGGTGGCGCCCACACTCCAGCACACTCACCCACATGTGTGTGATAGGATCGCTGGCGTGAGAAACCAGTGTGGGGCTTTGTTGTTGATTGCCTGGAGGGTATGAGCCAGGAAGCCTGTTCCCAGGTCTGCCTCTGTCTTAGCCCAGGAGAGGCGACACTAGCATGTGTGCGCTCAGGCACACACACACACACAAACACACACGCATGAATGGCACTCTGTGTCACCTGTGTGTGTCAAGCCTGTGTCCCGTGTTGTGGGATGTGATGGGTGCTGGTGTGGCGGGGGTGTGGTCTGGGTCAAGTGACTAAGGGCCACCTTCTAGACTTTCCTTCCTTCCCTCCTTCCTTCCCTCCTTCCTTCCTTCCTTCCTTCCTTCCTTCCTTCCTTCCTTCCTTCCTTCCTTCCTTCCTTCCTTCCTTCCTGCTTTTGGTCCCTTCAAATCTCCCAGACCCCCTGAGGACAGGGCCTAGCCAGGAGCTGATGGTGATCAAAAGCCAAAGTCCTGATCATCTGCAGCAGCTCAGTGACCATGTGTTCCCTGCCCCCTCTCCCCTCAGCTGTGACCCCCTCAGCTGTGACCTGGGTGCTACGGTCAGGGCCTATAAGTGTGGCTTCCCCAGGGCCTTCGTGTTTGCACACCCCAGACCCAGTGGTCCTTGGCTGGTGTGGGAGAGTGTAAGAGCTGTAGCCAGTCAGCCGCATACCCACCCACCCTCGGGTTCCTCCCACTGTGGGATGGTAATAGTGCCAACCTCCCTAGCGTGCCCTGAGGACTGAATCCTATAGTATGTGTAAAGTGCTTGGCACATGGTGGTCGTTATCCAAGGATTAACTGTTGCTGTTATTATTATGACTGCTGTTACCCTTGGGGGGTGTGGGAAGTGAAACTGATGTGCCCCTTACCCCCTCAGAGTGGTAGAGGAAGGAATGAGAGAACAAAGTTGGGTCTGGAGGGATAGGAGGCAAAACTCCCTACCCCTCCAAGAGAGGAAGAGATGGAAAGAGAGCTGGCTCAGCAGGCTCCTGCCTATGCCCCCATCCTCTTCTGTGGCTTCAAGTGTGGGGTGGGTGAGCTTCTGGGCGCTCTGGCTGGCTCAGCTCCACCCCCTAACCACTTTATAGGTGAGGCCTCCAGTTTTCTCCTTGCAGCCTCGCGTTTGGCTTTGTCAGGCTTGTTTGCCCTTGACCTTTTGGCTGGGCTCGTTATGTTTATTCGCAGGGTCTCTGAGCTATGGATGATGTCCTACCAGGGCTCACAAGTTAGCTGCTGTCTGCCACCTTGGGTTCAACAAGATTCTTTACCCAAAAGTTCTCCTCAGTTTTCCATGTGGATGGAACCTGGGTCTTTGCTTGCCTTCCTGAATTAAAAAATTACACCACTCCCACATTAATTGCCCTGAGATTTACCCACAGAGACAGGGAAATGAGGCTACCTGTCACCTATTGTCCTTTTGTGTTATGTCCTGGGGTCTCCCCAAGCCAAGATCATCTTCTCCTTCAAGATCATGGATGGGTAAACGAGTGGGCAATGGTAGGGAGCAAAGGACAGCGTGGCACCTGGATGAGGGGTGGGATCTGAGCTGCAGGGTTCTTGTACTTGGAGAGGATGGTTAGGTCCCAGCCAGGAAGCCATCCTTCTGTGAAGTTGCCCATTGTGAGAGGTGGGGGCCCTGCACCCCTCTTCAGCCAAGCTGCAGTAGCCTGAGTCGTTGCAGCGGTGGCACCTGTCCCTGAGAGAGAAGGCAGTGTGCCTTCAGAGTGACCACTGGGGACACAGGAGCTGAGAGGAGACAATGGCCCAGGATTTCTCTGGCTTGTTCGCTTGTGGCTTATTACTCCTGATCCCGCATTCCTGTTTATCAAGAGCTGGTGCATCAGAGCTGTGCTGAGGGACAGCACCAGGTAGTGGGGGGGGGGGGCGGTTTGCTTGTCACTGCCCTCCCTTTAGCCGCTGTGCCTGCCCTGGCTGTGAGCTAAAGCTGAGGCTGCCATGGGCAAGGCCTCTGCCACCGGCCTTCCACTAATTAAACAGCTCGAAGAGGCTGAATCACCAGGCCTGCATAGTTTGAAAATTGTAGCCCTGCCTTGTGCTGAGTCAAACTGGTTTGTCGGGATTGGGCAGCCGAGGGCGGGTAGCGTACACAGCTGGGCACCTGATGGGGTGTTAGAGGCCCTCCCACCCCAGGGCTAACCTGGGGCCAGCTCTCAGCACCCCTCTGCCACTGTGGCCAGCATGCCAGGGAGAGGGCTGTCCACCCATCACCCCAGTCTCTGGCTGCTGGCAGGGCCAGTCCTGGGGTAGGGGGGTGGATGAGCACCGAGGCATTTGGGCTCCCTGCCCTGTGCTTCTTTCCCATTCTCCTCCCTCCCAGGATCAGTTCATTATAAAGCCCCACCATCTGAGGGGAAGAATGAAAAACAAAATGTGTTCTCTGTTCTGAGATGCTTCCCTCCTCCCTGCCTTGCCCTGGGCGGGTGTGAGGACCTAAGGGTGTGGCTGGGAGGGGAGGAGGCCCTGGGTGAGCTGAGCTCCTGGTCCTCGGACAGGTTGGTCCCTTTCTCCTGGTTGTCCTGAGTGTGCAGCCTGGTCCACCTGGCCCATCCCTGTACCAGTCACGTGGGGAGCAGTGGCAGGGTGGTGGGAAACCTGGGACCCATGCTTGGTGGTTGAGGGAGGGACTCTGTGTTGGGGCAGCTTGGGCGTCATGGACTTTTCTACCCCTCTTCACAGACTGGGCTCCAGGGTTCTCCTTTTTGCCCAGGCTCTGCCCCTGCCGCTGCAACTCAGCTGGGCCAGCCATAGAACATGACCTTCCTACCACCCCAAAGTCCCTGACCTAGGTGGAGCCTTCTTGTTTGGCCCCAGTTTTCTCTTGTTTGTTTCCTGGGTCTTCGTGGAACTGCTGCTCTAAGGGGTGGCCTGGGTGACTTGGGACCTGGATGTGCAATGCACCCAGCTCTTCATCAGGGAAGTGGCAGGCTCTCAACTGGTGTCTGTGTACCGAGGTGTCCCAGTGAGGTCGTCAGCGTCAGGCTTGGGTGCCTCCATGTCCTTCTCATGTTAGGACCTCAAGCTGTGGGTACAACAGTGTTGCCCCCTCCCCCGGGGTCTTGGGAGCCCTTGAGACAGTGCCATTGCACTGGCAGGGAAGTAGCTTGCTGTTTGGGCAGAGGTTACATTTGGGAAGGCTGCAGCCAGCCACTCCCAGAATTGTCCTCAGGCTCCTGCCCCACCTCTCTGGACCTGACTGACAGCTCCTGCCTGAGCCAGGACAACAGGAAGGCAAAGGTAGCTCACTCCTTCCCAATGAGGGCGGTGGCCAAAGCTGCCCCTGTACCTCCGCTGTGCAGAAGCGGTCTGTGTGACTGCCCTGGCAGAGCAAGAGGTACCACAGAGCTCTCCAGAGGAGGAGGATGTATACTGCTTTCTCCCACCTCTTCTTCCACTCACTGCAGGGTCCCAGAGAAAGAACCTGTTCACCCCCGGGGGGGGAGGGGGGGCATGGAGGAGGCTCCTCTGGGGCTTTACACAGGCTCTGGGCACTGATATTTATCCCACATCTCTTTGCTTCTTCATGGGCAAGCACGTTCCAGTGCCACGGGGCATCTGATTGTAGTTTTCCTCTACTATGTAAGAGCATGTCACCAAGTCTGTACAATGGAGCTGGATTTTGTGTTCGCACTTTATACTCAGGGCTGTGTGCCTGTGGCTGGTGATAGTGGGTGCAATTGTGCATGTAAGGAGAATGTACAGTTGGGCTGGCTGCGTGTGCCCGAGGAAGGCTGTGAGAATGGGGCTGCCCCAGGGAAGCCAAATCTGAGTATGAGAAAGGGTCATTGCCTGTGAGCCTCTAAGGAAGAGTAATCTGTACTGCGTGCATCATCTGTGTGTCTGAAAAAGACAGACTGGTTGTGTGTGAAGCTCTGTGCGTGTTTGCGGATGGCTTTCACTTTGTGTGTTTTTGTCCACCATATGTGTTGACTTCTCACTCTTTAGTTTCACAGTGGGGAGGGAGCAAGCCCAGCCCCAGAGAGCTGGGTGCCGAGTGTGCAACTGTGTTTGTGCATAGGTGAGGGCCACAGCGTTGCTGCCACGTGGCTGTTCACCACAGCCCCGTGGCAACAGGAAAGGTCTGTTCCTGTGCCTCAAAGTTCCTGGTGCCCTCGTGCCATAGAGGGGCAGCTGTGCTCCCCATGTCTTGAGGTGGACTCCTTTCTCTCTGCAGCTGCTGGTGGGGGACAGGGCCAGAGCAGGGTGCAGGCAGCAACCAGAAGGGTTTGGAGATTGTTCACCTAATCTTCTTTTGCCTTTAGCCCCTGTTCTGCCCCACACTGTGTGGACAAACTCACCCACATGAACACGCCACACACGTGGCCTAGAAAAGGGGTGGCAGCAGACAGCAGCGCTGTCTCTCCCTCCCAGCGCCACCACCAGATGGGTTCTTTGATGCCCCACTCCTGCCCTTCTGAGGCTGGGAACAGCACCCCAGGATCTGCTGAGGTTCTTGCCTCCTGCCCAGGCCCTGCCCTCCTCTGGGATGTGGGGAACCAGAGCAGCACCCTTCCACCACCACCACCACCCCCGCCCCCAGGGATGACCGGAGCCCTTCCTCAGGCACATAGAACTCAAGAAATCCAAGTCCTGTCCTCATTAATGGGAAAAATGTGCCGAGATTGAGCGATGGCCAAGGCCTCGCGATGGCCAAGGCTGGCCCCCTCCGCTCCCACCCTGCGCCCGCCTCCCGGCCCTCCCTCCTCTCCAGCCAGCGCAGGGCTTGTTTTAAACTGTAGAGGAATCTGGCTGTAAGGGGGAGGGAGCTGAATATTTGGGTTTAAACAGTTCCAGATGGGTTTGGCACGGGCTGAGCAGAAGGAAGTCAAGGAGAGGGAGGAGGGGGAAGGCAAGAAGCGGTGGGAGCTCTTTGCCGGCTTGGCGGCTGGGCGGTGGGCAGCGAGCGGACTGGCTGGTCGGCGGGGGGAGGGGTGAGCTTGCCCGCCGCTCTGGGGACTGCTGGGGACAGGACTGCTCCAGCCGCCCTGCCGCTGTAGAGGAGGCCACTTGGCAGCCTCCCTCCCCGT